>VMDO01036892.1:0-14739 GCA_007922755.1 Pedetes capensis
TAGGAAAATTTTACTTGCTCTTTATCACTCATTTATTCTCATGATACTGAAAGCTGCCTTAGAGATACAGAAGGTAATCTGTATGTGCTTTCTTCCTCTTTTACCCTAGGTTATGTAATTTCCATCAGGAAAAATATCTGAGGTAACCCCAAATGGCATCAAATTTGGACTTGTGAGGTTACCCTCACAAGTACTTGTTAGAGGGAATATGTATACCCCCAATCCACACTACATCCTAGAAAACATCTTCCCCTAAAAATATGAGAAGACTCATGATAATAAAGTCTAGGGATCCTATATTTTTGAATGATGTTTAGGGTTCTTTATGATTATATTTTCTAGATTATCTTGGAAAATTTTACACAGTGAAGAAAAATGCTAATATAAAGTTGCTCCAAGGGTTTGTGGAATAAATTACACTCAGTATAAACAATACTATAGTAAATGTTATGGATTAGATGGCCCTGTTTCAAAAGCCTGCATGAACATAAATATAGAGACTTAATGAAATATAGTAATAACACATACACACACACACACACACACACACACACACACACACACACACACGCGCATTATACTTGGGACATCCCCTCATTTAAACTCAGGATTACCAAATTCTGCTTAGCAGAAAATATTTACAAACCATGAAGTCAATACTACTTGCTTATGATGAGGTATAAGTGAATTATAGTTTGGTCGAACACATTATTATTAGCAGTAGTGTCTTCCTAACAAGCTACTTTCCTTTAAAGGTATTTCCTCCTCAACTGGAAATGGTTACATGTGGAAAGTGATACACAAAACCATTAACTTTATGTACTTGTTTATCTATCTATCTATCTATCTATCTATCTATCTATCTATCTATCTATCTATTTTGTAGTACTGAGAGGCTACAGCCATGGCCTCACGCATACTTTGTAAGCACTTTACCACTGAGCTGCACCCCCAGGCCATTTTTAACTATTTTACCTTGAGACAGGGTCTTGATAAATTACACAGGCTATCTCTGGCCTTGAACTTGCAATCCTCCTCCCTTTGCCTCCTGAGTTGCTGGGATTCCAAGGTGTACACCACCAAAATCATTAACGTTAAAATGGAATACAAGGGAACCCAAGCTGTATATGTTCAGTATGTAATTATGTGTCCAGGTATAGGAATTTGATAGTTTCCATGAATTCTTACCGTTTCAGGGTTATTTTCAAAGACCTCCCTGGCTTCTTCTTTATTACACAGTTCTTCAATGCATTCTCTTTCAAGATTACCCTCTTTGGTTTCTTCAAGCAAACCATTTGCACGACGTTTCCTAACGAGGACTTGTGAAGCATGTCGCTTTGACAAAACTGAAGGAAAAGATAAGTTTCTATAAATATGTCTTTCATTTTTCTCCTTAAAATATTTTATTAAACAAAAGATAATTTTCTTTCTATAAATTGTATGATATTTAAAACTGGTATAGTGGAATTAAGAAGAAAATGTAGATACATAAGGACTTTGGTTAATAACTCAGAAAGCAGGTTTGGGGTGCAGCTACAGAACATTTACAGTGATCTACACAAATTATTCAGTTCTGTTCATGCTTGAGACCAAACACATGGTATTCAATGTTTACTTTAATTATGGCTACACTGGAAAAGCGCCATGCTAAAATGACAACGCCAAAAACCATAATGACACAATTTTTAAAGCAAAAGTAATAAACTTTCTCAATTTTAATGGAAAACTTTTGGGATGTCTGTGGAGATAAAGAAATGCAAATATAGAATCCAATCAGCAATTTGAGAGGTATGTGTAGGTGAAAATATGCAATTTTTAATTTGGGGAAAATAAAATTAAGGAAAAGGAAGACATTATGCAAAGTACAAAATGTAGAAGGTGAAGAGGAAAAAATGGTAATTTTGACTACATAAAAACTTTTATCTGTTTACTTTTTTTAAGTACTGGGGGTGGGGCATTGAACCCAGGGCTTTGCGTATGTTAGGTAAATGCTCTATTGCTAAGTATGCAAGCGCTGTACCACTAAGCTGCACCCCAGCCTATTTTTTTTTTTTTTTTTACTTTATATTATGAAGTAGGGTCTCATTACGTTACACAGCCTGCCTCTGGTCTGAACTTGTGATCCTCCTGCCTCTGCCACCCAAGTCACTGAGATTACAGGCATGAGCCACCACACCTGGCTCTATATAAAATCTTTTAAATAATTGGACAATAACAACAAAAATAACAACAGTGCTAAGCAACAGTCTCAAAGAATATGGAATAGGAAAATCATATCCAGATATCTTTTCTAGTCCTGAGGGGTTGAGCCCAGGGCCTCACATCTGTCAGGCAAGTGCTCTACTACTAAGCCACACACTCAGTCTCGTTTTTATTTTTTTATTTGAGACATTGTCCATCTAATTTGCACAGGCTACTTCTGGCATCCAACTTTTGATTCTCCTGTTTGAGCCTCCTGAGTCACTGGGGTTACAAGCATATGCCATGATGCCCAGCTAGCATGTAGAATCATTAGCAACTTTTGAAAAAAAGAAAAAATAAGCCATAATTGCCTGATTCAGGGGCACACCCCTGTGACCTTAATGATTTGGAATGTGAAGGCAGGAGGATCGTGAGGTCCAGGTTAGAGGTAGGCTGCTCAAGGTAGAGAAAGATCTTGCCTTAGAAAAAAAATAAATATCCAGGCATGGTGGTGCACACCTGTAATCCTAAGGACTTGGGAGGCGGAGGCAAGGGGATTGAGAATTTAAGGTCAGAGCCAATCTGTGTAATTTAGTGAGACCCTATCTCAGAATAAAAGATTAAAAATGGGCTGAAGGCGAAGCTCAGCAGTAGAACACGTGCAAAGTATGTGCAAGTCCCTGAGTTCAACTCCCCAGTATCACAAAATAAATGAATGAATGAATACGTGAATAAGCGATGAGCTGGCAGTGTTAGGGCATGTGCCTTGTAAGCATGAAGCTCTGGGTTCAACTTCCCTAGTAATCTTTTAAAAAATCAATAAGCTAACCAATACAGCAATGTGTACACTAAATCACCTACACAAAATAAACAAAATATAAAGTAAATAATACAAAGAAAGATTATTTATAAGATCAAAAAATTAGAAGCAGCATAATTATTTCTCTAGAGAGGAACAGAAAAATAAGCTATAATGCTTCAATACTGAGGAATAACATGAAACTACTAAAAGAAGGGGCTGGAGTTTAGCTTAGTTGGTAGAATGCTGCTCTGCAGTCTCTGAGGCCCTGGGTTTGATCACCAGTATCGCAAAAATGGGAGAAGGACATGGCAATCCACTCCCAAAGCAGTCCTGAAACAAATCAGCCAGTCACTGAGTCAGATGTGACTTAATGGAACCTAACAACAATAGCAACTAAAAGAAAAGAAGGTGCTATTATACTGAAGATTTCCAAGATATAGGTTAAAATGCAAATTGTAGAATGCCATACTCACAGAATAATCATATGTGTGTGTGTGTTTGTGTGTAGATGTGTGTGTACATCTACACACACACACATTCATATATGTATGGATGTATGTAAATATCAGCCAAAGTTGTATGTATGTAAATATTATGTCTATAAATACGTAGAAGAGAGTTTGGAAAGACACTCAAACTGCTACTAGAAATAATATTTGAAGAAAATTATGGAGAATATGAAGTTTTAACTTTATTATTTTAGTATGTTGAATATAATTTCTTTTTTCTTTTCTTTCTTTCTTTTTTTTTTTTTTTTACTTTTTGAGACAGGGTCTTGCTAAGTTACGCAGACTGCCTCTGGTCTTGAACTTGCAATTCTCCTGCCTCCGCCTCCCGAGCCGCTGGGATTCCAGGCATGTGCCACCATGCCTGGCTCAATTTTTAATAAAAAAATTTTTAAAGTACAAATAAAATCTACAAATAATTTTTATTTGGGTTTTAGCCACAAATGGTTCTTTCTCTAATAAGCAAGATGCATGAGAGTATGGCTTAGTGGTAGTGGTAGTGGCTAGGCAAGAGTAGGGACCCTGGGTTTGAGCCCCAGAAACCTGGGGTGACTGGAAAGAAGGAAGGAACTAAAAATGAACCCTTCTTTCAAAAGCTTCTCTTCTACCCAGGCACTGCTGAGGCAGGAGGATTGTGAGTTAGAGGCCAGAGGCAACCTCGCAATTTATTGAGACTGTCTCAAAACAAAAAATAAAAGGGGATGAAGTGCAGCTAAGTGGTGGAGGAGGAGGAGAAGGAAGAAGAAGGAGGAGGAGGAAGAGGAAGTAAATAGATGAATTACTTCCCTTTTTTTCCTACTACCTGTAAATAATAAATACTCAAAATTGACAAAAGAAGTACAAAAAAAGACTAATAAATTGGCACCCTACTTATTAGCTGAATAACTGAAAATAAGAGTGAAGTAAGTAATGTTACTTTATGTCTCTTACTTGCCATAATGGAAGTTTAAATGTGATGGCTAAATAATGTAGGTTGTATTTATAAGTCTACCTCCTACCATCTTTATCACTGTTTATTAAAATAAAGATTAAACCAAAGCTTTGTTTGCATAGAAGGTAGATGTCAGCATGCTACCTGCTAAGTGTATTACTGACTAATAAATGGTAATCTGTCAATAATGAAAGAATCTTACATGGGAAACAACCTCATTTATTTGAAGTAGTTTTAAGCATGCTATTTTGTAATAAAATGTAGCAAAAACATAGACCTTCTGAACTTCAAAGCAAAGGTGCAATTCTTACTGGGGAAAACAACAACACTTTCACTGAATGATGAAAACATTGGTTCAATAACAAAAACCATTCAAAGTCAAGTATATTTAAGAAAAAAACATAAACATTCACTTATTGTCATTTCTTCCATCAAGAATGTTAAGCTTTATAATTAAAAGCTTGATATTAATATTTAAGGATATCACTTTTCCTATAAGGGTCCCCACTGAACATAGGCCAAGTATAATAACAAACTGTATTCATGCATGTGAAAGAAGTTCTCAACCACTCAGGCAGAACCAAGGTGGTGGTTTAGAGGAATGCAAAGGAAACATTATAACCTCCATCACTTTAGAGATGGTGAAAGTCAGATAAAGAGTATACAACATATCTATCCTAAATTATAACGTTAGTAAGTGACAAAGTCTGCAGCCATAGCACCCTAGCATCCAATCCCACCTGATCTCAAAAGCTAAGCAGGGTAGGCCTGGTTAGTCCTTGGATAGGAGACTGCCTTTGAATACTAGGTGCTGCAGGCTAGGAAGAAGGAACTGGCAACTGACTCCTGAAACAATCTGCTGTCAAAAACCCTTTGAATAGCAGAGAAGCACTGACAATAGTGCTGGGTATGGCACAGTGTCGGGGAGTGTTTCCTTCTGTTGTACATAGGGTCGCTATGAGTCAGACCCAACTCAATGGGACCTAACAACAACAGTAACAAAGATCACAGGCATGCCAATGCTCAGACTGGCAACTCATCCATTACTATTTGCTGCTTTACAGAAAGAGAAAGAGAAAGAATTTTTTTTTTTTTTTTGTACTGGGAGTTGAACCCAGGGCCTCGCATCTGCATGCTCTGCAAGTGCTGGACCACTGAGCTACACCCCCAGCCCATTTTTTTAACTTTTTGAGACAGGGTTTCGCTAAATTACACAGACTGCCTCTGGTCTCGAACTTGCGATCCTCCTGCCTCCCGAGCCGCTGGGATTACAGGCGTGCGCCACCACACCCAGCTAAAAAGAGAAAGAAATTTTATAGTCTCCATTGCTGAGAAGACTGTCAAAAAAGGAAAGTGTCACACCTCTGTTCCTGTTTTATTTCATCTAGGTTAGTCCCAATAATCCTTTAAATTGACATTATATTTACAAATTTTCAGTGTTTATTATTTAATTTAATCTTCCTATTAATAATAAATTAATATATAAGATAAAATTGTCATCTCCATTTTCCTGTTGAAGAAATTGAATCAGCTGGGTATGGTGGTGCATGCCTGTTATCCCAGCACTCAAGAAGTGGAGGCAGAAGGATTGTGAGTTTTAGGCCAGCCTGGGCTACACAGAGTGAATTCCAGGACATCCTGGGCTTCACAGTGAACCCTGCCTCAAAAGAACAACAACAAAAAAGTAAAACAAGAGAAGAAGAGGAAGAGAAGAAGGAGGAAGAGGAGGAGGAGGAGGAAGAGAAGGAGGAGTAATCTGAGAGAGGCTATACAATTTGCTCAAAGTCACAAAGCCAGGAAGTTGTGTGAACTGAATTTAAATACAGGTGCTTCTTCACTATGGGTTTATATACTGATTAGTCCATCATAAGTTAAGTATATCATAAGTCAAAAATATGACACAGTAACTATAAGGTGTTGATTGTTTACCCTGGTGATCATGTGGCTAACTAGAAGCTATGGCTTGCTGCCACTACCCAGCATCTTGAGAGTATCAAACCCTGAATCAAATATTCTAACTGAGGTAAAAATCAAAATTCAAAATTTGAAATACAGTTTCTACTGAATGTGTATTGCCTTCACACCATCATAAAGTCAAAATATTTTAAGTCAAACCCGCCTAAATCCAGCTCTGTCAACAAACCCATACTCTTGTTAAGTGCTCTTCCTTCTGTGTACAGTTGGTCCTCAACGTCCTTGGGTTCCACATCTGTGGATTCCACATCCATGGATTCAACCAAGAGTGGACTCAAAAATTTTTTAAAGTTATGTTGTTTATGACATTGTTCTGTGCAATTAGGCCTATGATAGTTGCTTCTGTGCTGAACATGTACAGAGTGTTTTTCTTGAAATTATTCCCTAAGCAATAAGGCATAACCATTATTTCCAGCATTTACATTGTACTAAGCATTATAACTAATATAGAGGTGATTTAAAATATGAATGAGGATGTGTGTAGGTTATATGTAAATACATTGCCATTTTATATAATGGACTTGAGCATCTGTGTCTTTTAATACCCACAAGGGATTCTGGAGTCATGGATACTGAGGGAATATTGTATTCTGCCAGAAAAATGTCCACATTATACTTGATTTAAATTTCTTCGACATAAATTATATGTTTGTGTAGTATATAAATTCAATATCTTAAGTAACACAGTTTGCTGCCCTTTTTAAAATAAACTCATCCATCTAACAGAGTGTACCCTTTGCCAAAAATATAATATAAACTGGAAGGAGTCGACTACTGTTTGCCAAAAAATTAAAACATGACATCACAATCTAAATTAAGAACTGCAGGACTATAGGATGAAAGAAATGTGTGGTTAGAAGTGTTTTCCTAGCATTCTCAAAGTCCTCAAAATATCCACCTGGCTGGCCTATGGGAATGGCTAAAATGTTTCATAATTTATTATAATAATAACCATGACACACAAGCATATAAACACTGTTTTTGCATTTTCTTCTTTTAATCCTAATCACAACTATTCTAAGTAGATCATAATTTTCTACTTTGTAGATGAGTAGGCTAAAACTCAGGGTATTTGGATTAATTTTACCAAGTTCACACAGTTGAAAATAGGCAAGCAGGCCTCCAAAACCTATTACCATACTGTCCCCAATCATTTGTTTCACTTCTTTGGAGTAAGAAGTATCCCAATAAAGTCCTCGTTAAAACTCAACAACGTTGCTGGAAAACTATTATATTCAGATTCAAAATGTTACTTAGTAATGTTGAGTTAATACTGTTGAGGATTAATTTAAGAAATATAACCGAGTTGGCTTGTTTTTTTAGTTTATCTAAGTTATTCTCTTCAAAATAGTGATCATAGCATGGAAAAATTATATCAATAACAACCATTTTTCACACATTAACTGGAATCTTCTTTTTAAATTGTATTCACAGTCTTACTTATTCCCTTCATATAAGGGCAAGTCTTTGTTTTCTAACTATAAATTTGATTGTCATATCTCCAAAAAAGTAGTTTATTGTTAATAGTTTCATCAAAGCACCAATAATAACGTTAACGGGGTTAGCACTTTTACATAAGCATTTCCTCTCCGGTCAATGTCAGTTCCATCTTAGTCAAAGAGAAATCCTTTCCACCGGTTTCCTTCCCCACTTACAATCTGAACTTGCTACTCTTTTTTCAGAGAGGGCAGGAGCGCAGATCTACAGGTTGCCCCCAAAAAGTTACATAAGGGTAAGGTGGGAAATGGAGAGGGATCCAAGTTTTAGAATAGCTCATCTTCTAAAATCCTTCCATTTTGCTTTCTTGTCTTTGGCAAAGATGGTTTTCCCATTGCTCCCTCCAAAAGTTCATCTCTTTTTCAGTTCTGCTTTCTGTCATTCTTTTCCCCAGGCCCTTTTTATTTGACATCTCAAGAATGAAAAACTGCCCCAAAGGAACATATCTGAGAGGAGAATCTTGGCTAGCATTAGAGTTGGCAGAGTGTTTTAGCTTTCTTTGTTCTTCAGTGTTGCATGGTGTGAGAGAAATAGCTTTTACTATATAAACAGAACAATCACATAATACTCTGAAATATAATTGTACTTGTTTTCCTTTAAGAGTCCTAAGAAAAATAGAAATGCATTAACATAAAAAATCTTTAGTTAATAATGATGAGAAAACATATGGCTGAATATGAAGTTTCATTTAAAATAATCACATATTAATTCCCTGTAATATTTCAATTTTTTCATAAGTATTTCCACCACAGAAGATTCTTAGCTTGCAGGTGTGAGGAATATACTTTAAAATGTGAAGATTGCAAGAATGAAGAAAAATTCAAAGATAGATATTTTATGTATGTATTCACGGATTTATCACCTTAAATAACTATTACCAATTTTCAGAAAAGTTTGTGCTAGCTTTCAGAATGAAATACTATGTCTATATGTATGTTATGCTTAAATATTTTAAATAGCTTCTTAATGAAGGCTATTATGCTTGCTTTTCTGTAAATTTCACATTTTGTTTCTTATTGAGGATTATGATGCTAAGCAAGTGCTTCTCATATTTCTATGATAAGGGTTAGAAAGGGATTAAGAAACTATTCTGTAAATATAAATTGTAGGTAAATTTTTTAAAAAGACTGAGCAATAAACTGATAAATATTTTTTTAAAAATCAAAGACTATAAGACAAGTATAGGTAAGGATTTAAGTCTAGGAGGGAAAGAAAAAAAGGATAATCTGTGATTTACATGTTGCATATACAAAGGTAAGTTTTTAAACATTTGGGTTAGAAGAGTAAAGCTGGCATTTTCTTAGAAGTAGTTGAAAAGTCACTGGTAGCATTTAAAAATGTGACTACTGACCCTCATTCTGGAATAAATCAATGAATGAGTAGAGGGACAACGCTTGAACTATTTTGCCACAATAAAAATGAAATGGACAGCTCCTTACTCCAGCATTTAATTATAACTTTAATTTACCGTCCCTATTCTGGGGGGAGGGGGAGTGGAGAATAATTCATTCTGCCATTGTTTTCATAAGATTTAAAGCCTTTGATTTATCCATAGACAGATAAAGCAGTACATATTGGTTATTCACTCCAAAATGACAAATACTTTCACTCAAAAAACAGAACAAGCATCTTGTTATCAAGAAAAAAATATTACATTGGCCATTTCTTTTATTTAATTTGCTTTTTCTTGGTGAGGGATAAATGAAGATATTTCATTTGAAAGGACTCAGAGTTCAGAATTTGGCAAAGTATGAAAAAGAAATTTTCTATAATCTCGTTCTTCTATTGAGTGCAAACTGGTTTTACTTTACAAGGTTAAAACAGGAGGTCTCTTTCATAACTGCAGCAAGATACTTACGTACTCAGCTTCCCTTGTTTTTTTAATCTCTTACCCACTAGACACCAAAACACCATCTGATTTTGACGTCATGAACTAAGATGTTAACACAAAAGAAATATTTTTATTCTATTTGACCTATTTTGTTAGGATGGCACCAGGATTATTAGTTCACTGGCCTGTGACTGTATTTATGTGTAGAAAAGCAACAAATTGTTCTGGGACATTAAAGGCAACAGTGAAGAGTTGAACTCATTCTACAATATCCTACTTCTTGCAATCTCTTCCAGTTCTCTAAAAAAAAAACAAGTTCAATGTATGCTTAGATTCTTGGACTGGGTATGTGTTCAGTGGTAGAGCACGTGCAGGGCATGTATGAGACCCTGGGTATGAGACCCTGCCAATAAAAATGACTTCAGATCTCAATGAATTCCCTTGTGAATCTTAGGGCATTATTTACTTTTTAAAGTGGTCCTATGGCAGTGAAATCTTTGAAATATTGATATATCATGTAGGTGTTTATAATTCAATACAATTTCTATCAGCCTCTCAGAATTCTTTGTTCAATGGCCATGAGGCTTCAGATATAGTCTTTAAATAACAATGGAATAAAATGTTAATTTATTAGGGAAAGGAGAGAAATTGAAGTAATGAACCTGGGGGAAGAAGGAAAATTAAGCAATGAGGAAAGGAGCATGTAACTTATAGAAACTCAGGTCTACCCTTAAAAAGGAAAAGAAAAGAAAAGAGTAACCAAAGATGAAGTGAAAAATCCACCTACTACTTCCCATAGTAAGCAAAATGATAAAATAATCCTTTGTGTTCTACTTAGCAAGGCATTATGACTGAAGGTTTGTATCCCCTTAAAATGCATATGTTGAAGCCCTAACAACCATGGTGGCTATATTTGGAGATAAATCCTTTAAAGAAGAAATTAAGGTTACATGAAATCATAAGAGTGGGGCCATGATCCAGTAAGATTAGTGCTTTTATAAGAAGAGACACCGGCCAAGTATGGTGGCTCACACCTGTAGTCCCGGCAACTCGGAAACCAGAGGCAGGAGAATCACAAGACCAAGACCAGAGGCCACCTGCATAAGTTAGTGACACCCTGTCTCAAAATAAAAAATAAAAAAATGGGCTGGGAGTGCAGCTCAGTGGTAAAGTACTTGTAAAGCATGTGTGAGGTCCTGGGTTCAATACACCAGGGCCACCAGAAATAAAAAGAAAAAAGTAAAAAAGGAACTCTCTCTTCACAGGTGTGGCCCCAGGAAAGCTAAGTGAAAACGCAGCTAGAAGGCAGTCACTCCCACCACAGGGACAGGCAAGGCTACTTCCACCTCAGTTTCAGAGGGTAGAGCCCACTTACAGTTTCAACAGCTGCTGCTGACCTTGAGGATGGGGCTACCTGAAGCCTTGAGGGCAGAGACCTAGAAAAGCACTGGGGGCAATACCTCAAACTAGAAGAGCACTCGCACCACACTCACCATTACAGGTGGTCCAGAAGGTCAGACCTCAATGGCTTGTGAAGCCACAGCAACCTTCCCATTGGGCCTGGAAGGAAGAACTAAAGAGGACTAAAGAGCATTATCCACAAGTCTCAAAATCTAATGGACTTGGCTAGCTTTGAGAATTGCTTAAGGTCTTTATCCCCTTTCTTCTTTCCAATTTCTCCCTTTTGTAATTGGGAATGTTTGCTCTATGCTTGTTCTACCATTGTATTTTACAAGGTATAAATGAAAAACAGAGAATATTTAAATTAAAAATTTATTACACTAAAAGATACATTGTCCTTAATCTCCCTGGAGAGACTCCCCTTAGATTCAAACACACTTATCCCATCATTCTTGCCACTTTCTGAAGTGGTTCTGGAAATCCTCTTTCTTATTTTATCCTCCATCATGGCAATGTTCCATGTCAAATATTGCTTCTGGTATGGGAATTTCTGTCAAATAAAAACATTACAGTGTGTCCTCATCCACCTTATTCACCAGATCTGCCACATTGTAACTTCCGGTTCTTCCCAAAAGTCAAAATGACCATGAAAGATTAACATTTTGAACTGATTGAAGACATCAAGGCAGAGACAACTGCACAGCTAAAGATATCCACAAAATTGGATTTTTAGAACTGCTTCAAAGAGTGACAAGAATGAGAGGGGAGTTTTCTGAGAGGAATTAATGGCAATGTGTCTTTTACTGTAATAAACTTTTTTATCACTTCTATTAGAAGCATATAACTTCTCTGCTGTCACACATTCACAAGTGGAAAGGAATTTAGTTTGAGTCACAACAGTATTTGATTTAGATGGCATTTGAGACATAGGAGATGACAGTGGAATGATTTAAGGCATTTGAGGCTCTTTGGGATGGAATGATGTATTTTGCTGGCAAGAACTTGAATTTGGGTGGGCTGGAGGCAAAATGTTATAGACAGATATTTGTGTTACATAAAAATTCATATGATGAAGACTTGACTTCTACTTTCACTGTATCTGGAGATAGGCCTTTTAAGGATGTAACTAAGGTTAAATGAGGTCACATGGATGAGGGTTTAGTCCTGCAAGGTTAGTGCCCTTATAAGAGATATGAGAGAGTTTTTGATGGCTCTCTCTCCTTCCTCATGCACACACAGAGGAAAGGCCATACAAACTGTACTTACACATACCTGCAAGCCAGGAAAAGAACTTACACAGAAACTGAACTGGTCAGATCTTGGACTGTCCACCCTCCATATTCATGAGAAAATAAATTAATGTGGTTTAAGCCACACAGCCTACACAATGCATGGAAATTAGTGACTACTCTTAGTTGCTTTTTTTTTTTTTTCAGTCCTCCTGTGGGTTGAACCCAGGGCCTCGCACCTGCAGGCTTTGCAAGTGCTGGACCACAGAGCTGCACCCCAGCCCTTTTTTTTTTTTTTTTTACTTTTTTGAGACAGGGCCTCGCTAAGTTACGCAGACTGCCTCTAGTCTCAAACTTGCGATCCTCCTGCCTCCTCCTCCCAAGCAGCTGGGATTACAGGCGTGCACCACTGCACCCAGCTCTTAGCTGCCTTTTAAAGACAGGAAATGTTTATGGCTAATGATGACAAAGACTATGTATTCTTCCTCTAAGACTATATTAAAAATGATGCTAAGAGAATTTTTTTGGAGGAAACACCTACAACAGTTCACAGCATAGGAAGGATTGTGGTTGGCTCTAAGTAATTTCAACCATTTCTGCATGATGGCCAAGCATGGTGACATATGCCCATAATGCCAGCACTCAGGAGGTGGAGGCAGGAAGATCATGATCATGAGTTTGAGGCCAGTTGGGGTTATGAAGCAAGTTCCAGCTCCAGCCTGAGCTATACAGGGAAAACCTGTCTCAAAAAACAAAACAAAACAAATAAACAAAGCCAAGTGCAGTGGTTCATGTCTATAATCTCAGAAATTTAGGAGTCTGAGGCAGGAGGATTACAGGTTTGAAGCTGGAGGCAGTCTCAACAATTTAGCAAGATTCTGTCTCAAAATACAAATATACAAATAAGAAAGGGTCTGGGAGTGAAGCTTAGTTGTAGGGTGCTTGCCTAGCATGCACAAAGTCCTTGGATCAACGCTTCAACACACACACACACACACACACACACACACACACACACACACACACGCATTCTCCAAGTTGGAAAGCTGATCAAAACTGTTGGTGAATAAACAAAGGCAGACTTGAGCCAATATACACACTTAGTGTTAAAGTGAAAGCCAGAATGCCTTTGGGTAATGAAGCCACAAAAAGACTCTAGTAAAACATGAGCAGGGAAGTGGGAGAAAGGCAACTAAAAGCACAGGAATTGCTATAAAATTCCATCAGTGACTCCACAGCTCTGTTTTCCCCCACCCTAAAATACATGATACATAGAGTGGGTTCAATAAACATTAATTACATAAATGCACTAAGTAGTAAATGTATATAGTGCTACCTATCATTTGGATGATAAGATAGTAGAGGAAAGGAAACATATAAATTGATGTGACACAAGAGTACAAAGACCAAGCCCTGAATAAAATATTGGCTACTTGAATATGAAAATACACCAAAAATAACACAACATGACCAATTACATGTTATTCTAGAAATATAAGGATTAGGTAATGACTGCAATATCAACTTAACTGCCTAAAAGTCATTGGGAAAGAACAGAACAGCCTTCTGATTTAAGAAACACAGACAATAAAAATAAAGATCTTACAAATCTAGAAAAGAATAGGGAGCTTTCTTTACAGCACAAAGAGTACATAGCAAAGACCAATGGTAAAAAAGATATTAGCCTGTGAAACACTAAGGATGCACATATTAAACTCAGGATTAGGACAAAAAAATTCATCACTGGCCACTGATCTAAATTTTCAGGCAAGCAATAACTGAAGAAAAGGAAAGGAAGTAAAAATCTTATGCAGGGACATATGCTACAACATGGATGAAACTTGAAAACCTTATGCTTAGTGAAATAAGCCAGATATAAAAAGTCAAATATTGTATGATTTCACCTATATGAGGGGACTACAGTAGTCAAACTCATACACAGAAAGTAGACTATGGTTATCAGAGGATGGAGGAGAGGAATGAGGAGTTATTATTTAATTAGTATACAGTTTGATAAGATGAAAAGTTCTAAATATGGATAAGAGTGAACAATAATGTGCATTACTTAATTAGCAAGTGTTTCTTTAGTATTTTTGGCAAGCCTCACATCAAGGTAACTCCTTCCACTTCCCCCAAAAAAGTCACCACATTTTTCTCTTACTATTGGATTCACAGAGATTTTTTTTTTAAAGTTAATGTCCAATGTTGGCAAAGGTGAAAGGAGCTATGTATCCTTAAAATCTACTTTTAAAAAGCAGATTTCCAGGGAGCTATCTAATTATATGGATCTTAAACCTTCAAAACAAACAATTTAGACATTCAGCAAGCCATTCTGATTGTAGGGAATTAACCTAAAGAAATGAACATGGATGTATACAAAAAAAAAA
>VMDO01036893.1:0-14770 GCA_007922755.1 Pedetes capensis
ATGTACAGCAGATCGAAACACTTGCCGATTCTGTGCCAGGCAAACGATCTTATTTATGTTTAAGCCCATTGTTGCAGACACTGTGTCAATCCATCTGGTGGAGGGTTTTCCTCTTTTGCATTGACCTGCCACTCTTCCAAACATGATGTCCTTCTCCAGGGATTGATCTCTCCTGACTACATGTCCGAAATATGTAAGACGCAGTTTGGGGTGTTAGAATATGAAAAGGACTAGGGGAAGTGAAGAGCATATACCTGCAGCAGCCAGCCTCCAAGATGGGCCTCAATGATCTTCACCTCCTACTATTCATGATCCCTTTTGTATCAACCTCTCTCACATTCTATCAGGATTGTCTGTGTGACCAAAAAAATAGGGCAGAACTAATGATCCGTGACTTCTGAGGTTCGATCATAAAAGATAATGTGGCTGATGCCCTGCTGTTCTTTTGGATCCCTCACTCTGGGGGAGGCCAGCTGCCTTGTCATGAAGACTGAAGACATACAAGCAGCCCTAAGGAAAGGGCCACTTGGTGAAAAACTGAGGCTTCTTGCCAACCACCATATGAGTGAGCCATCATAGAACTGGATCCTCCAGCTCCAATCTGACCTTAAGATGGCTGCAGCCCCATAAGGCAACTCAATTGTAACCTTAAGAGAGATCCTGAGCTAGAACCCCCTGGCTTATCTTCCCCTGTACTCCTGATACTCAGAAACTACGTAAGATAATAAAACTGTTAAAGTGCTAAGTTTTGAAGTAACTAGTTACACATCAATAGATAACTAATACAATATATCATTGTTATAAGCCAGGTTTTGCCTTCACTTCTTGAATTTTTCCTTGAGAGGATCTTGTTATGTAGCCCAGGCTGGCAGGAACACACAGGGGTAGACCAAGCTGGCCTTGAACTCACGATCCTCCTGTCTAAATCTCCCAAGTACTGAGATTATAGGCATGTGCCACCACACCTGGCTTTCTTCACTTCTTTATGTTGAAACCAATGGTAACAAGGTAATACATAAGTGTAGCAAGAAGATCGTTCTGGAGGCAAACAGGTATGCTTCAAGTCCTAGGCCCACCACCCATAAGCTTTGTGATCTTGGTCAAATTACTTAACTTCAGCCACAGTTTCTTTATCAAATACAAGATGGAGCCAGGCATGGGGGTACACACCTGTAATCCTAGCTACTTGGGAGGATAAGGCAAGAGGATCACAAGTCTGAGGCCTTTCTGGGCTATACAGCAAGTTCAAAGCCAGAGGCAGCCTGGGCAACTTAGCAAGACCCCATCTGAAGATAAAAAATAGAAAAGGGCCAGAGATGCAGCTCAGTGGTAGAGTACTTGCTTGGCATATGCAAGGCCCTGAGTTGCATCCCCAGTACAAGAAAAGAGAAGAGAAGAGAAGAGAAGAGAAGAGAAGAGAAGAGAAGAGAAGAGAAGAGAAAGAAAAATAGAAAGGGAAGGGAAGTGGAGGGGAGGGGGAAGAGAAGAGAAGGGAAGGGAAGGGAAGGGAAGGGAAAGGAAGGGAAGGGAAGGGGGAAAAGGGTGAAGATAGAAATATCAATTTTAAAGAGTATTTGTAAAAAAAAAAAAAACTTCTCATATAAAGAACCTAGTGCCAAATAAGTATTTAACATTAATTTTCTCACTTTATTAAGGGGTAGATGATTCTGCTAATAATGAGCCTTGATTTATATAAACAGCTACAATTAAACTGAATATTGAACTCTAGGGAAAGTTGGAAAGCCCCTTTTTCTATGAATGCAAGGGAAGACCCCAGAGCTACTGCCAGGCTCTGCTACATATTTACAAAATAAAAA
The DNA here is from genome assembly GCA_007922755.1 of Pedetes capensis. Classification (NCBI taxonomy): domain Eukaryota; kingdom Metazoa; phylum Chordata; class Mammalia; order Rodentia; family Pedetidae; genus Pedetes; species Pedetes capensis. Next base: position 1,818 of record VMDO01036893.1, read on the forward strand.
AATCATCCTGTGTGTTAAAGTGCTTTACATAATTTATTCCATATAATCTTCTCAACACCCCTGCATTAATCAGGATAAACTGGGTTGCACTAATGCAGGGTTTCTCAGCCTCAGCACTACTGACAGTTGGGGTCAGATAATTCTTTGTTTTGGGAGCCGGCTGTCCTAGGCATTGTGCCTAGCAGACACCAGTCCCACTTCTCTAATTATGATAACCAAAAAATGTCTCCAGATGTTGTCAAATGTCTCAGGGTGTGGAATGCTAAAGCACTTCTGCTTGAAGACTACCATGCTAAAGTGTCAAATGATCATCAAATGTTCACGGCATACGATGAGGTTTGTTTTTTTCCTTGCTCATACTGCAAAGTGTACTGGGGCTCTGCCCAACACTTTCATTCTGGTAACCAGGCTGAAAGAGCTGTGTCCATGTGGAACATCACTGGTTGTCATGGCAGAAAGGAAAAGAGACAAAGCAAACCACATGCTAGTTTTTTTGTTGTTGTGCAATACTGATAGTTGAACCCAAGGTCTTACACATACGTGGCAAGCACTCTGCCACTAGAATGTACCTCCAGCCCACTTTTTACTTTTTATTTTGAGACCGGGTCTTGCTAAGTTATGCAGGCTGCCTCTGGCATTGAACTTGTAATTCTCCTGCCTCTGCCTCCCAGGTCACTGGGATTGTAGGCATGAGCCACTGCACCCAGCTGCCCATGCTAGCTCCTATAAAGCTCCTGCCTGGAATAAGGCACATGTCCCTTCTTACAGGCCAGACTAAAGCAAATCCATGGACAAAGCAAACAGCAAGAAAGGGACAGCGAAGTTTTGTAATCAACTATACAGTCTATCCACTCCTAAAACATCCAGAAGAATGAACATTTTAAACATGAAGAAAGATATTCACAGGCAACTAACAAAATTCGCACCACAGCCTACAAAACCAAGATTCAAACCATGTCTACCTAACACACACAAAATAAATACTTTCTCCACTTTAACACTGTTTTGCAAACTGTGTTCTACAGAAGTAAATGATTTCTTTAACAGGGCCTGGTAGCACATACCTGTAATCCCAGCACTGGGGAGACTGAGGCAAATGGATTGATGGGAGTTCAAGGCCAGCCTGGTCTACGCAGTGAGTTCCAGGCCAGCCTGGGCTACATAGTAAGACTCTGTCTCAAAAAAAATTAAATAGTTTCTAAAAGTGCCTCAGGAATTCTCCAACATTTAATTCAAACTATATCTCAGAGTTTTAAAAATATGTTTAATACCACTTCTGAGTATATATTCAGGAGAACAGAGAATGTATGTCCACACAAAAATCATCTACATGAATATTCACAGGAACATTATTCATAATAGCTCAAAGTGAAAACAACCCAAATATCCATCAGAGGGTAAATCAATAAAGAAAATGTGGTATATCCACAAACTGGAATATTGTTTGAGCATAAAAAGGAATAAAGTGCTGATACACTATAACATGAATGGACCTTAAAAATACTATGCTCAGTGAAAGAAATCAGTCACAATAGGTTATATATTGCATAATTTCATTTTTATGAAATGACCAGAATAGGCAAATCCCTAGATACAGAAAGCAGGTTACTGATTGCCGGATTTGGGGGATAGGGGACGAGGGTGGAGGACTATTGAGGGTAACTACTGAGGAGAATGGGGTTTCTTGTCAGGGTAATGAAAATGCTCTGAATTTGCAATGATAGCACAATTCTGTAAACAGACTAAAATTTAATTGTACCCTTTAAATAGGTGACTCATATGGTTATACAACTTGTATGGTAATAAAATTATTAACAGAAAAGTTGCCAGAATAGAACTAAAATGTGTTTGCTTATTATTATCATCCCTTTTTTCCAGATCTCTGTAAAATAAATGTGATGCAATTTTTGCCTACAGGTGAGGACAATCAATGTTCTCAGGGACAGTGCTTGATCTTACCTTGAAGAAGAAAATTTAATCAGAAACAAAAAAGGTGGGAAATACACTCATAAACTTGGTAAGGAGTAATAATGAACTTGAAGTTTCATAAAAATGTGTGGTTTCTTGTTCCTTTGGTTTTTTTTTTTTAAATAGCACTTATCGTAGAACCAAATATCAACTACATGCTCCTTGTATGTGCTCCTTCAGTATTATGCTACAGAAGATTCAATGGCCATTAAAACTATGTTAGAGATAAAGTTAGGTTGCCGTTAGGTACTGGCGAGTCATGTCCAACCCATAGTGACCCGTATAGGGTTTTCAATGGCTGATTGTTTTCAGGATTGCCTTGGGAGTGGATTGGCACGCCCTTCTCCCAATTTTCTGGTGCTGGGAATTGAACTCAGGACCTCAGGGACCTCAGAGCGTGCAGAGCAGAGCTCTACCAACTGAGCTAAATCCCAGGCCCAGAGATAAAATAGCCACGCATAATCAAGTAATGGACCAGAATGATGCTGTCACATCACAGTAAATTCACTTTGCCACCTGTTACAAAATAATATGTTGGGAGAAAACCAGGTAGGGCATTTTATTTAAACCTCTATGAGATCATCTTGCCTGTTCTCGGCAATCCTAGTCTCAGCCATGAACTGACATGGTTTCATAGATAAATCTCAGATCAGTCCCCACCAGGGTAAGCCAAACAATAGCTCTACAAGAAAGAGTCGGGGTTCCAATTCCCTCAGGGCAACCAAGTCTCAACATCTGCTCCATGGAGTATTGTGGCAGAGGAAAGGAGGCAAGTGACACTTTCTGAGGAAACTTCTATAAGAGTATGACAGATCCCTACCACAGTCCACAAGAAACTGAATTGAACTTTTCTTCCTTCCCATGGATTTAACAGTGTTCCACTGGATACAGCCCATTGTAGATCCATATGTCTTTTCTCCTTAAATTTCTGTGCAGGGTAATAACATTCACCTGAAGACAAATACTCACATGAAAGTCAAAAGTGACTGCAAAGCACTTAGTAGGACCACAAGAGAGCCAGCAAAAAAGAATTTCCTTGACACTCTCAGGGTTATTTTTAAAGATTTTTTTGTGTAAAGTACTTAAGTAGGAAACCGCTTTCTTCAATTTTGGTCAGAAATCAAGAAATGATAGCTCTTATACCCTGCACTCAATTAAGAAAGGAGTTCTTATTATTTTGCACCATGGACCTTTGGTAATTCAAATGAAGTCTTTGGATCCCTTTTACTATGTTGCTTCTAAATGAAATTTTCAAAAAACAGGATCCTAAAACTGCAAAAAAAAATAAAATTAAAAAATAGAACCACAAGGGAAGCCAATTATATTGAAATAGTTATTAAAATATTATAAAGGCTAATTTATGATACAGTAATATATAGGTTATTTATTGTGACATGAATCAAAAACTAACAGTAGTTGTAACTACAAAAATTTTATAGTAGTGATTAAAAAATGGAATTTCAAGATATCTGCAACAGCTATGACACAATGTGAAAGTATCTGTGATTTAGCTGGGTGTGGTGGCACGTGTCTATAATCCCAGGTCCTGGGAGGCTGAAGCAGGAGGATCACCATGAGTTCGAGGCCAGCCTGGACTACATAGCAAGTTCCAGGCCAGCCAAGGCTACACAGTGAGACCTTATCTGAAAAAAACAAACAAAAAATTGTGGTTTATTGAAGACAAAGTTACAGGTATGACCAATAATACCATCATGTGTTTCCAGTACTCATTAATTGATGAAAATGCTAAATATCCATGGTTAGTCAAAATAAAAATGTACTTTTTTCTCCATCCAAGGTCAGGATCCCCTTGAAAGCCAGTCCACAAATCCTAAGAAGTCCAAAAACTCAGGTAAAGAACCCTGTACTAAAAAACAAAGAAGAAAAGAATAGTAATTCAAGACAAAATCTTTCCCAGAGGCATGCAAATTTTAAGATGTCTGCAAACACTATTTAGAACGTTTTCTTCATAATGGCATAGATACAAAGGGTTATGATTCTTTTTCTCATGCTGCCAATGCCTCAGACCCAGCACATAATAAAGCTAATATTAATAAATAAATAACATTAAATAAATGTTCATAAATAAATAAACAAGCATGAGATAAAAGAAATAACACATGTTCACTTTTATTCTGGACATTCGTTTGACATAAATCCTGTTGTTAGACTTGGCTGACAGCCTAGAATTTTTCTGAACTAGCCTTTAACCATGAGAGAGAAAACAAATTTTATACTATCTTCAGAATTTATCCTCCACCTACGTCCTACACTCCTTGAGATTGTTCTCAGATTTCTTAATCAATATTGAAGCAAGTAAAAATCTCCTGTGGCTACGAATTTTGGCACACTTAATGGTATCCATGGAAACGTCCTAATTGAAAACATTCGGTTCCCGTTGGATCATCTTATCCCATGAAGCATTTAAGAGAATTCATTTAAATCCTCCCACATATTTGACACCCTATAAAGAATTTTGCAGCACAAGGTAATACAATATATCCCATGGTAGAAAACCTCTGATCTGGGCATTCAAAATAACTCTAGGGAATTGCCTATGGCACTCAAAACCCTGACCTGGAATGGGTTTACAACACTTGGTAAATTTAGCATTTTGTCTGTAACATAAGCAGTATTCTGAGGTTAGGCAAAGACTATCACAAATTTGCCTTTTTATTACAACAAAAACTAATCACCTGGGCCAGACATGTAGCTCTGTGGTAAAGTTCTTATCTAGCACACACAAGGCTATGGGTTCAATCCCTAGTACAAGAAGAAAAAAAACTAATCATTTATTAACTCACACCACAGAAGGTAAGGTATTAGAAGCTAGGAATCACTTCACTTCTGAACTTTCCTTATAATTTTCCCTCATGTGTTATTAAATGCCCCACAATTTCTAGGTGGAATCAGCATCACCTTTCCTATTTTAAAGATCCAGTGCTACAAATAATAAATGCAGGATCATAAAAAAGATCCAGCCCTACTCTTTTTCTCTTGTCCAAGGAACATCTGTTTTGTGTTATCAATTGTTACTAGGGTGGAGAAGGTAGAGAATCAGAACCTGACCTTAAGTAAAGCCAATTTCTCTCTTTATACCTCTTCTTCCTTACCTGTGAAACATAGGTTAGGATGACATGCCCCTCTTCTACCAAAATCTCATGAGGATTACTGTAACTGAATCCAACCTTGCCCTCACCACTTCTGCATCCCAGCAGTGTGGCTCCTCCTGTTAGAGCTCAGAGCATTCTTTTGAAATCAGCAGGAGTGGCTCAACAAAAAAAAAGAAAACAGAAGGGCACAGAAGGAGCATGGCAACCAGCCAAGGCTGACAGAATTTCAATAACCTAGGATTTGAAAAGCTGTATAAATATATTTATTATAAAGATGTTTCAGCTTGTTGTTATTATTATTAGCTTAGTTTTATTGAGTAAAAGGTCTTCTATGCTCATGCCAGATGGCCGGGGGAGCATTCGGAAATCATTTCTGAAGGATGGTGCTCAGTAATACAAAACAAGCCAAAAGCTGAACCTCCTATTTGGATAACCCAACAACCACACAAAAAGCAAAGAAAATGAAGCATTCCTTCTTCCCTTCTGGTTTTTATCCTGACTGGGTTATAATCATGACAAAAAATGATAAATATCACAATCCCAATATTAAATATTTTCACCCATAGTGAGCTGAATTTGAAATAGAGACTTCCATTTCATCATTGCCCCGTGAGAAGTGCAACTGCCCAGTGGCAACCATGGTGCAAGGAGCCATGGTGTAATCCATGTGCAAAGCCCCAGAAGACAAGATACCTCATAGAGAGAGACTGGCCACAGACACTGAGGAGCCCCTCATAACAGCCAAACACCACCCTGGAAGCAGAATCTCTGGTCTCAGTTACCCAACCAGTGTCACCAAGAGCAAAGGTGAACAGTTCAGCCAAGGCTTTCACCAACCCCTGACCAACCAAACTGTGAGAATGGTTATGACAAGCCACTAAATTCCGGGATGGGCTTTGAGGCAACAATATATAACCAAAATAGACAGTCATCACATTTTGCATGCCTTTGGGTACCAACAAAGAAGTAACAGTGAGGGAGCCTGAGTCTTCAGACAAGAGTAGAAAGTGAATGAGGATCCTTCAGTGCCTCAGGACCTCAGAGTCACCCATCCTGCTTTTAATTAGTATTTCCATTGTACATATTTATGGGGTATATAGAGTGATCATTCAGTTCATATATACAGTGTGCAATTATTAAATCAGGGTTGTTGACACTTTCATCTCCTTAAACATTATACAAAAACTTTTTCATTAATATGCAATGATAATTGTAGATATTTATGAAGTACAGCATAATTTTTTAAGTTGCATACAATATAGTGAGATTCATTATGGGATTTTCATAAAGTTGCATTCTGTATTTTGTACTTGTTCTCTCCCTCTTTACCCCTCTAAGTTGTTCCCCTTCCCCTTCCCACCTTTCTCATCATCCACTCCCTCCTACTAATCCCCTCCCTCCTCATGTTGGACCCATTTGTATTTTCCAATCTTGTTATTTGTTGTTGTTAGGTGCCGTCGAGTCGGTATCTGACTCATAGCAACCCTCATAGGGTTTTCAATGGCTGACTGTTTTGGGATTGCCTTGGGAGTGGATTGCCAGGCCCTTCTCCCATTTTTGTGGGACCTCAGAGACTGCAGCGCAGTGCTCTACCAACTGAGCTAAATCCCAGCCTTTTCCAATCTTAGATCTTAGATATGTACAATTGTATATATATTCTTATTTCTTTAAGGTAGATCTAGCTCCCACATATGAGTGAGAATGTGTGGTATTTCTCTTTGTGACTCCAAGTTATCTTGCTTATTGATGGTCTCCAGTTCTACCCATCTTGCTGCAAATGACATAATTTCATTCTTCTTTACTGCTGAATAATATTTCACTGTGTGTATATACCACATTTTTAATCCAATCATTTGTTTGGATATCTGGGATGATTTCATACCCTTGCAATTCTGAAGAGTGCTGCAGTAAACATGAAAGTACAGGTGTCCCTGTGGTATGATGACTTTTCTTCCTTTGGGTATACATCTAGGAGCAGTACAACTGGATCATATGATAGTTCTATCTTTAGTTTTCTAAGGAACCTCCATATTGATCTCCATAATGGCTAAACTAATCTAAAGTCCCATCAGCAGAGTCACTCATCCTTAATCCAGAGGCAGAAGTTAGTTTTGACAAATAGACAACCTTACTTCTGGACAACTCACTCAAAAACAAATCATTAGAGCCCTATAGACACAAACTGCAAGGGGTGATTGCATTCAAAATAAGGTCTCCCAGAGCCAGTGAGGTGGTGCACACCTGTAATTCTAGCACTCAAGAGGCTGAGGCAGGAAAATCGGCATGAATTCAAGGTCAGCCTGGCCTACGTAGTTCTGGGATAGCCTGGACTACACAGCAAGACCCTCAAAAAAATCAAAATAAATAAGTAAGGTCTCCCAAGAGCAGCAAGCCTGGAGTCATTTAAAAATATATATCTTCAGGTTTTAAAAATAAAATCCTCTTGCTTCTAGGAATCCTCCCCAGCTGTGTGAATGCAAGAAAAGTCCTACAAATTGCCAGGTGCCTAACTGGTACAGGTATGAAATCTACCGATGTGCTAATCTTTCAAGAGCAAGAGACTCACAGGCTACTACTAGTGCCCCTAGTTTATTTACAGCCCACTTAAATCAAAGAATCTGCTAAGAGTCTCAAGTCCTTGCTAAATTTGTCAAGAAAATGCAGGTCACCCAACATCACAGCATGAAGAAATAAAATAGTCACAAGTGGCTGAATCATGCATTCACATATCTATGGTAGAAAATTATTCCAAAGAAAATTTAAAACTTTCAATTTCATGTTAGGCATATTCAATCTAAATAGTTTTGAAAACCTCTTCAGTTGTTTATTTTATTTTGTTTTTGAGACAAGGTGTTACTGTGTAGCCCAGGCTGGCCTGGAACTCCCTATGTAGACCAGGCTGGCCTTGAACTTGTGTCCATCCTCCTACCTCAGCCTCCCAAGTGCTGAGATGACAAGCATGTGCCACCATGCCCAGCTTTAAAACCTTTTCAATCATAATTCAATCTAAACATAATTCATTGTTCAATCTAAAATGTGGATATAAGAGGCTTCATGGTATTGATCCCTCTGTCATATCTAAAAATAATTAAGACAAACAATGTTATTATCATTACTTTAACCAAATGATCACAGTTACAATCACCGATGACAGGCAATGAGATATCACGTTACCTCCTAATACATTACCTGAAAAGGACATGTCACTTATGCAGTACTCCAGGCAAAAATACATAATCTCAATTTAAACAAGAGGAGATAAGATGGGATTAGAAGCCAGGGTGGTATGGATGTAGACAAGTTTAAACTATTAAGACAGAAAAGAATATAATGAATGCTACCTAATCTCAAATACTTTTCTATATAGCAATAGATATATAAATACAGATATATAAAATACATAGAGAGAAGGAGAGAAAATAAGGCCAATGTAGCAATATTAAGTAAACCTACATAAAGGACATATAGAATTTCTTGGTAGTATTCTTACAATTTTTCTTTCAGTTTGAAATTACCTCAAAATAAAAAGTTTATCCTGGATCCTTGAATTACTACATGGCAGACCACTACCTATATAACCAGAAAGACCATATAAGGAAGAAAAGTATCTTCCATGTTGAGTCCTGAAAGTTGGGGAACACAGTTGGTAGTGTTATACTGAAACAATAGGATTTCAACATAATTGGTCTTTGCTTCTTGTAGGGTACAGCTCCATTTTCCTCAATCAAATATTTATCACAAATACTCTTTACTAAATGATATGGAGTGATCCACCAATAAATGCTAAAATTAATGGGCAAAAGTTTGAGGAGAAATGGGATACTTGTATAGTCTCAAAGCATGCCCCCCAACATACCTTAAAGAGAAGTTGGGCATGGTGGCACGCACCGGTAATCTCAGCACACAAGAGGCTGACACAGGAGGATCACAGGTTCAAGGCCAGAGGCAGCCTATACAATTTAGCAAGTTCCTGTCCCAAAATAAAAAAAAATAAAAAGAGGGTTGCAGTACAGCTCATTGATAGAGCACTTGCTTAGCCATGTGTGTGGCCCTGGGTTCAACCTGCCAGTTCTAGGGAAAAAAAACTACAAAGGGAAAGGTAATAACTTTAAAGAAACTCTACAGACATCAATTTAAACAAAGAATCAAGGTACGTATTAACAGTAACAAGACATATCAACATCATGAACGCCATAATAAGATGCACTGAAAACTTGCATAATCATTGTTGGAGCATTTTTGCCAAAAACATGCAACTTTATCCAAATCATAAGAAAATATCAGACAAACACAAATTGAGGGACGTTCTACAACATAACTGGTCTATATTTTTCAAAAACTAGACACAACCACAGAGAAATAAAAACTAAGTGAAATCCGGGATCCTGAACAGGATATAGAACAGAAATAGACCACTAATGGAGAAACTGATATAATTCAAGTAAGGTCTGGAGTGTAGTGAATAGTATCATACCAATCTCAATCTCCTATTTTTGATAATTGTACCATGGTTATACAAAATGTTAATAGTAAGGGAGCCAGGTGAGGTATATATTATTTCTATAACTTTTCTATAAGCTCATCCCTTAAGTGATTGAATGAAGATTCTTACTGGATTGAACATGCATGTTAATCTCCACTCCCGCTCAAAAACTCCACCAGAAATAGTAACACAGACAACACAGGGCTGTTTATTTAAAAAAAAAAAGAAAGAAAGAAACTTAAACCTATAACCACAAGAGAAAGGAAAGAGAAAACAAATTTATGGTGGCTGGAAAACAAACGGACATGTAGTGACTGCAGAAAGATGGTTAATTCATACAACACACCCTGGGAAAGGACCCAGATCCCTCTGAGGTGTAACTAGAGCTAGAAGCTGCAATGATAACAGCATTTCAAACCTAAGACACCAGTATTTTAGGTAGCATTAAGGAAAAACTGCTAAATAAGATATGGCACTCTACCACTTAGCATCACTCTTAGGCTTATTTAAAGGAGCTCTTTTAGACTTCGATTGATTTTTCATTTATCAATCATATATACATGAAAAGGTAAATAAGCAAAATTAATTGTTCATTGTTTACCTAAAAATGCTTCACTTTTAGAATCAAATGTTTGTCCATCTTTTTTACTCAGAGTGGTCAAGGTCCATATTTTTCCACAGTATTGTCCTCTGTGTCATCAACCTCATTTGCTAATAAGCATATCTTAAAAGAATCCATAAAAAGAAACTGGAACCATCAGTGTTTGACTTCGAATTTATGTAAAGCTAGCCTTTTGATTTCTGCTTTGGGATTGCTGCTAAATATTGAGGGAGCTCCAATTTACCACCTCTCACTCTCCCACCTCCCAACCATTTGGTTCCTAACAATTAATAACGTTCTGCTCTAGTCTCAGTATCTTGTCTCTAGACAATAATACCCAGAATGAATGCTTGAACATCATGTAAGATACCATCAGTTGTGAAACATCTAGTTTTAAGTGGGAGGGCCCTACATTAAAAATAGATTAAATAAACTGAGGATATTAACTTGGTGGCAGAGTACTTGCCTAGCATGGGTTCACCCCCCAAAACTGCAAAAAAAAAATAATAATAAGATGAAATAAATCAAGACAGTATGGTAAGAGAATAATGATAGGAATATAGATCTATGAAATAGAATTGACAGTCCAAGCATAAACTCTTCCATTTAAGTCAACTTATTTTAGACAAGGGTTCCAAAACAATTCAATAAGAAAATAGTCATCTTGTCAACAAATGAAACTAGGACAACTTGATACCCATATACAAAAGAATAAAGTTGAACCTCTACCTCATACCACATATAAAAATTAACTAAAATTGGATCAAAGACCTAAATATTTGAGCTAAAAGTATAAAGTTCCTACAAAAAAAACACAGGTGTAAATCTTTGTGATCTTGGATTAGGCAATGGTTTCTTAACCAAGACACCAAAAACACAAGTGACAAAATAAAAACTAAAACGGGCCTCAGAAAAATTAAAAACTTTTGTACTTCAAAGGAAACCATCAAGAAAGTAAAGACACAACCCAGAGAATGGGAGGGAAAATTTGCAAGTCATTTATCTGATTTGTTGTTGTTGTTGTTAGGTGCCATCGACTCATAGCGACCCTCACAGGGTTTTCAATGGCTGACTGTTTCAGGATTGCCTTAGGGAGTGGATTGCCAGGCCCTTCTCCCATTTTTGCGGTGCTGGGAATTGAACTTGTGACCTCAGAGACTGTAGCACAGCGCTCTACCAACTGAGCTAAATCCCAGTGCTTTATCTGATTAAGGATCTATATATATTTTAAAACCCAATTCAATATCTTATAAAGAAAAAATAACAGTGTTAAAATGGGCAAAGGATCCAAATACACATATCTCTAAAGAAGATACACAAGCAGCTAATAAGCACATGAAAAGATGCTCAAAGTTGGGTGTGGTATGCACAACTGTAATCCCAGCACTAGAGAGGCTGAGGTAGGAGGCTCATAAGTTCAAGGCCAGCCTGCATCATATAAAAAGGCTCTACCTCAGAAAACCAAAAAAGAGAAAAAAGAAAAGATGCTCAACATCATAAATCATCAAGAGATTACCAATTGAAACCACCACAACAAACTCTTACATACCCACTTGTTGTTAGGTGCCGTGGAGTCGTATCCGACTCGTAGCGACCCTCATAGGGTTTTCAAGGGCTGATTGTTTCGGGATTGCCTCGGGAGTGGATTGCCATGTCCTTCTCCTGTTTTTGTGGTGCTGGGAATTGAACTCGGGACCTCAGAGATTGCAGAGCAGCACTCTACCAACTGAGCTAAATTCCAGCCCGCCACATACCCACTAGGATGGCTATTACCAAAAAGACAGACCATAACAAGTGTTACTGGGGGTGTGCAGAAACTGGAGCTATCATATATTGCTGGTGAGAATGTGAGATGCTACAGCAGCTTTGCAAGAGTCTGGCAGTCCCTCAAAAGATTAAACATAGAGTTACCATATGACTCAATTCTATTCCTGGGTATATATATCCAAGAAAAATTAAAACATATGTCCAAGCCAGGCATGGTGGCACATACCTGTAATCCCAGTGACTCAAGCCCCTAGTACTGCAAAAAGAAATACTATATATATATATATATATATATATATATATATGCACACAAAAACATGTATGCCAATGTTCACAGCAGCACTATTCATAATAGCCAGAAAATAGAAGCAAAGCAAATGCCCATGACTGATGAATCAACAAATAAATTGTGGTGTCACCATAGAATGGAATATTACTGAGCCATAAGAAATACTGATTCATGCTACAATATTGATGAACCTTGAAAGCATTGCTAAGTGAAGTTGGTCAGTCACAAATGACCACATATTATATAATTTCATTTCTATAAAATGTCCAGAATAGGCAAATCCACAGAATCAGAAAGTAGATTCCATAGTTGTTTAGGAATGGTAGGATTGGGAGTGATCACTAGTGAGTATGGGGTTTTCTTTTGGGGGTGATGAAAATATTCTGGAATTAAATAGTAGTGATAGTTATACAACTCTGGGAATATACTAAAACCACTGAATTGTATACTTTAAATGGGTGAGTTGAGTGGTGTGTTAATGGTATCTCAATAAAACTGTTATTTTAAAAAGTAGAAAAACAGAAGAGAAAACAGAAGATTTATTTTTTAAAAATTGTAAGAATATTCCAAAGTTGATTATGTTAAGTACATTAAATTCAATCTGATGAATGGAGACTATGTAGTCTTAATCATATGCAGATTTACTAAATTAAAATAGCACAATCAGTCCAGGTGGTTTAGTTCAGATTACTAAATTGTCTAAGTTACTATGTTGGCTAAAATCTCAAAAGA
>VMDO01036894.1:0-14765 GCA_007922755.1 Pedetes capensis
AAAAGACGCATTGCTCTAGGAAAAGCTGTGGCAAAAGATCTCTTTAGAGTATTGAAAAGCAAAGATGTCACATTGAAGACGAAGGTGCATCTGACTCATGCCATGGTATTTTCAGTGGCATCATATGGTTGTGAAAGCTGGACATTGAACAAGGGAGACAGAAAAAGAATTGATGCTTTTGAATTGTGGTGCTGGAGACGTCTATTGAATATACCATGGACTGCCAAAAGAACCAACAGATCTGTCCTAGAAGAAGTGCAACCAGAATGCTACTTGGAAGCAAGAATGGCCAGACTGCATCTTACATATTTCAGACATGTAGTCAGGAGAGATCAATCCCTGGAGAAGGACATCATGTTTGGGAGAGTGGCAGGTCAACGCAAAAGAGGAAAATCTTCCACCAGATGTGTTGGCACAGTGTCTGCAACAATGGGCTGAAACATAAATAAAATGGTTTGCCTGGCACAGAATCAGCAAGTGTTTCCATCTGCTGTACATAGGGTTGCTATGAGTCGGACTCCACTCGACGGCTCCTAACAACAACAACAACAATTCACCCTGGGGTCACCCCCTCCTCCATTCTTCACTCCTCCTTGTTCCTCCTCTCTCCCCTCTCCCTTCCCAGGATTTCCTCCTTTTGCTAGAACCCTTCCTCCTTTTTTATGGTCCCCAAATTGTCCCTTCTCTGCTGAGTAGACTTTAGCTTATTTTTTTAAAGCTCTGACCTCCACAAAGGATTTTTTCCTTCTTGTAATTTTGATTCAGCTCCCACATATGAATAAGTACATGTAGTATTTCTCTTTCTAAGCTTGTGTTCATTCACTTAAAATAATTTTCTCCAATTCCATCCATTTTGCTGCAAATGGCATCATTTCATTTTTCTTGATTGCTGAGTAGTATTCCATTTTGTATATATACCACAATTTTTTTTTATCCATTCTTCTGTTGATGAGAACTTTGGTTGATTCCATATCCTTGCTATTATGAAAAGTGCTGCATTGAACTTGGAGATGCAGGTGTCTTGGTGGTATGATGTCTCACCTCCCTTTGGGTAGATTCCCAATAGTGTTATAGCTGGGTCATACTGTAGATCTATTTTTAGTTTGTTAAGATACCTCCATTTTTGAACAAGGTTATACATTACTTTCCAACACAAAACTTGCCAGCAACAAAGTGTCCGCTCTCTCTTATTTCCACATGTTACACAAGAATATAAGAAACCAGAGCTCTAAGAAACTCTCTATAATTACGTAGGTTTCAGAGATGCTATCTTACTGTTCACAGAAAATCTCAATGGATGATACATACCAATTTTATGATTTTTACGTTGATCTTTTATTCTTGATAGGAAAATTAGACTCTTCTCATCTTAAGTAAAAGACATTTAATAATGGGAGATATAGGAGATGATGGGCAATTCAGGGACCCAGAAGTGGTTTAAGAATAACTGAAATATTTAAAATCAAATTTCAACCTCAAAAAAGGCTGTCTTTAATTCAAGAACTGGAAGAAACGACTTCCCTAACTGCATGTGGAAGGATACAACAGCACTGAAATCAGGTCAGAATCATGTTCCTTTCTTCTTAATTCCTACTGTAGGAATTATCTTTTTCTAGGCTTTTTACCTATTTGTGTATCTAATATTCTTTAGAACTGCATATGGTATACATATACCATTTTACTATGTGCATATTTTTATTGGGTGCATTTTTATAATAAGTATTCTGTTTAATATCTACTAAAATGAAATAGCAGTTCATGATAAAAGTAAAATCTATCTCAAACAAAACAATGCTCAAAATGTGATATAAACCTGAATATTCTTGCCATCCAAGATGCTGGGGGTTCAAATAAAGAATTCTAAACATACTATGAAATAAGTGTGTGGCACAAAATTCAAAACAAAAGACCAATATTTTCCCAGAATAAGCTCACAGTTCTGTATTAGCCATAAGTAAGTATAAATCCCAAATTCTCTAAGGGGAAGATGAAAGACAATACATCCATGAAACAAACAGGTTATTAATTGTGAAAAATTCCCTACCTTATTTTACAATGCTATATTTTTTGCAAATAATTAAAGTATGCTATTGTCAATCATTCTTTTGTTTCACACACACACAAATACACATATAACATAGATCATGTCCTATATCAGTAATATATCCTTTTTTCTATAAACCTAACTAAGAGACTTTGAGCACTCTGGCAAAGCAAGAGGACTGTCACATTCATTACCCTCATAGAACCTGGACCTGATACAATGACCAAGAATACACAGCAAATAACAAGGGAAAAGAGGCCACAGTTTCAAACCCTTCATGTGGACATTGGTGCTGGGATCTTGGGATCCTTTGTTATGAAGCTTCTACTTCATGAGAAGTTTCCACAGAGAGGAGGTTAGGAGCAGAAAACAGATTAGAGATGCAGCAATGGGTGTGAAGTTCACTAGAGTGAATCCAGTCATATCTGCAAGGTTTACCTTGTCCTTCAACTTGGTCTTCAAAGTCACATTTTTTCATGTTCCTTCATCCACATAGTCTCTTCTATGTTTACCACTGCAAGATAATAATAACAACAGCAGCAACAAAAACAACCCACCAACATTCCAGACAGTATCACTCTCATCTCTCCTTTTCTTGGGTGAAATAAAAAGAGTTAAAGAAATCGAGTACTTTCAGTAAATGAAATATATTGAGGCTAAGAGCAAGCAGGTTACCAAAATAATTGGTTACTGCCTGTAATGTCCACAGTTCAGCAGTGCTAGGGCGGGGGGTAGGTGGCTCAGAGACCAAGGAACACTCCTAGAGATGGTGTGTGAGACATAAGAGGTGTTTTTGTTTTTGTTTTTGTTTGTTTTGTTTTTTTGAAACTTACTAATGGTGAGGTCTAGTTAGGAAGACAGCTGGACGGGTGGCTGATCCTCTCTCCATTGCTCTGATGGTAATGAGTGTTTATCCTCTCCCTTGTGCCTAGCACCTGGCCACCATGGAGAGAGAGTCTGTGTAGGCTACATGACATATGCATTGCCAGCATCTTGCTTTGCTTCCTGTATGATCAGCATTCCAAGAAATAGCTGCCTTTGGCCTACGTACGAGAAAGTAGTTTCTCCTCTAGACAACACTAGATTTCTCATTTCTCTGTGTTCTTCAGATAACACTTATCTGGTTATTCTAATCCTGGCTCAGTGTGTATTGTTTCTTTGGCCTGGCCTGGGTCATGGGACTGGAAAGAGAATCCCAGGGACATGGTGTTTGATGTCCTGCTTTTCCCAGGGATCATACAGTCCCTAGAAATGAGGACAGTAATTCTTACTCACCCACCCTGCATAGTTAGATTTATCACAGTATTCTATCAGTGTGTTCACTTTCTCAAAGCAAGCCAATTCTGAAGGTGGCCAGAGAAGAGACAAAGAAATATAAAGAGGAGCTACTTTCCCTCTTGATCAAGTCAGAGCATTTCAGAAATATCCTGAAGACACTGGCAAAATTCTGAAATTAAGTGGGTGAGTAATAGGCTTTTCAAATCAGGAAAGGAGTTGAGGGGAATGCCAAGCCTAATACCATGGGGGAGAGACAACTTAGAACAGATGGGTTTATTGCTATTTAGTCCTAATACACCAGTCACAGCACAAATGTTGCAGATGGGGTTTGATCCCAATAAAGGATTAAGAAAAAATACTGATGGCATAAAAAATGCCTTAACAGTCCAAAAAAAGGAAAAGAGAGTAGGTCGAGGTTATCCAAACCAAAATTTAGAGTAGAGGCCACTGTTCCTTTAACTGCTGATCCCATTGTATGGAAAAATGAGCTGTCTGTATGGGTGGAGCAGTGGCCACTAACTAAAGAAAAGGTGGAAGCAGCTATCAATTAAGTACAGGAATAATTAAAACTAGGTCATATAGAACCCTCAAATAGTCCATGGAATACTCCAATATTTGTAATAAAAAGAAGTCAGGCAAATGGAGATTATTACAAGATTTAAAGCTATTAATGACACAATGGAGATGATGGGAGCTCTCCAACCTAGATTGCTTTCTCCTTGTGCCATCCCTAAGAATGATAATATTATAGTTGTTGATTTACAAGATTGTTTCTTTACCATTCCATTAGATCCTAAAGAGTGTAAGCGCTTTGCTTTTAGTATTCCTTCCTCCAATTTTCAAAGACCTTATCAAAGATTTCAATGGAAAGTGCTCCCTCAAGGAGTGAAAACTAGTCCTACATTATGTCAAAAGTTCGTGGATATAGCATAAAAGCAGTTAAGACAACAGTATACAGATGTCTGTATAATACATTATATGGATGATATTCTAATCTCACATAAGGACAGAGCCTATTTACAACAATGTTTAATTGATTTAATAGAAAAATTAAATAAATATGAACTTAAAATTGCACCAGAAAAAATACAAACACAACCTCCCTTTTCATACCTAGGTAGGATTATACATACTAATACTATAAGTCATATGCCAATTGAATTAAGAGTTGATAATCCACATACTTTACATGAATTTCAAAAATTATTAGAGGATATAAATTGGTTAAGGCCTTTATTGAAATTAATGACTCATGATTTATTACCTTTGTTAAACACCCTTAAAGGGGACTCTGATCCTCGATCCCCTAGAACCTTGTCAAAATAAGCAAAACAAACCTCAAAAATGGTTGAATTAGCTATGCAAAAGTCAATATATAACCAGATTAGATTACTCCAAGCCATGCGCATTGATCATTTTAAATACTCCCCATTCTCCTACTGGCTACCTCTGGCAGAATGGACCTTTAGAAAGGCTCCATCTACCGTCCACACAAAAAAAGATAATTGTATCATATGCTACCTTAGTATCTATGATTATAGTAAAAGGGAGAGGACAGAGCAAAGAATTATTTGGAAAAGATGTTAATGAAGTTATAATTCCTTATACTAAAGATCAATTGCAATGGCTCTTAGAAAATGAGGATGATTGGCATATAGCTCTGACAGCATATACAGGAAAAATATTATTTCATTTGCCTTCCCGTCACCTATTACACTTTATGGCTAAATATCCTTTTATATTTCCACAGAAGTCAAGTGAAAAGACTTTAGCTCAAGCTTCTCTAGTATTTACAAATGGTTCCTCTAATGGGACAGCTGTGGTTATGATTGATGGAGATATCACAAAAATTAATACTAAAGAAACAGCCCAATGGGTTGAATTAATTGCTGTTATTACTGCTTTTGAAATATTAGTTCATAAGAAATTTAATTTGTATACAGATTCATATTATATAGCAAAATTGTTTCCTAATCTGGAAACAGCTATACTTCCTTGTCAAGGTGATACTATAATTAGTTTATTAAAACAATTACAAAAACTTAGAATGAATGGAACAATTTTTTGTAGGACATGTCAGGGCTCATTCTAAATTGCCAGGACCTCTTCATGAAGGAAATCAAATAGCTGATGCTCAAACTAAAACAATTTTAACAACTTTTGAAGAGACTATAGAAAGCCACAAAATTCATCATCAAAATGCAAATGCTTTAAGAAGACTATTTCATTTAACAAAAGAAATGCCCAGAATGATTGTAAAAGATTGCCAAAGCTGTCCAACATGTCATAATTCATTACCTATGGGACTCAATCCAAGAGGATTGAAAGGAGGTGATATTTGGCAAATGGATATAACTTATGTGCCATCTTTTGGGAAATTAACATTTGTGCATGTCTGCATAGATACTTATTCTTATGTTATTATGGCTACTGCTAGAACAGTGGAAGCCTTAAGGATGTAATTCAACATCTTTTTTATTGTTTTGCATATTTGGGGGAGCCCACTACAATAAAAACTGATAATGCCCCTGCATATACTTCAAAGGCTTTTAAAGAATTTTGTTTACAATTTAAAATTAGTCATATTATAGGAATTCCCTATAACCCTCCAGGTCAGGCTATAGTAAAAAGAGCTCATCAAACTTTGAAGGCTCCAATAGAAAAATTACAACAAAATGAATTTAAGTATAGTAGTCCTCATCATATATTAAATCACAGTCTTTTTGTAATTAGTTATCTAAATACTGACAAATAAGAAAAACCTGCCATGGAAAGACATTGGCAGATGGAAACAGGAGTAAAACCTCTGTTCACATGGAAAGACCTTTTGTCAGGACACTGGAAAGGACCAGATGTGTTATTAACTTGTGGTCAAGGGTATTCTTGTGTGTTTCCACAGGATGCTGAAACTCCCATTTGGGTCCTGACCTGCTCATCCACCCAACAAAAGGAAAGGCTCCTGCCTTGGCCCTACGGCATAACACCCATCTCTGATCCGGAGATAGAACATCTGAAGAATTAATCCATAAGATGGCCTAGTTACATCTATCCTCTCCTCAATAGACACCTGCAACTCAGGCTGCATGTCCTCCCACTTGGGGTCAACTGAAAAGGCTATCTCATGATGCTCATAAACTTCATGCTACTCTAGGAAAACCACCTACACCTGAAACTTTATTTTTGGTTATATTGCTATAGTGTCTTGTCAGGTAACAGGAACCTTTGGAAATCATTCTTATTGGGCAAACTTTCCTGACCCTCCATTATTACATTATACCCCCTGGGGATCTTCCCATATTAAGATTTTTACCAATAACTCTGCTTTACTAGGAGGCCTACCAGATTCTATGATAAAACATATCCAATCTAATTTAACAAATTTTGAAGGCCTCTCTGATGATGCCCCAATGTGTTTTCTTTACCAGGTAATCATCCCCCTTTGGGTTGTCTACCATTAAATTATAGAACTATGTTTACTGACTCTCTTTCTAAAAAATAAAGAAATTGAAGATAATAATACTAAGAAAAAGGAAAACCAAATTAGGCAATTCTGGATGTTAAATTTAATATTGCTTGGGTATCATACCTCTAATGAGTCATATGAAAATATAACTAAACCTATTTCTGATTTAGAATCTTGTAGAGATAAATATACTGATATAGATTATTTTTGAAAGTCCATTAAGTATCAATCTGGATTTCCTCAATGCCTTGATTGTGGATTTACTCATGTTGCAAGTTCTTTCTCTCCAGTAGAATCAAACTTAACTATTTATGATTTCTCAGTTGCATCTCCCTATTATGACTATTCTATATATCTAAGCCATGTCACAAAAGGGGGCTCTGTTACTTTTAAAGATAAAGATAAGATTATCCCCCCACAAGAACCTATCCATTGATGGTTTACTCCTGGATGGGTAACCCCTGTTTATCTAAGTAAATCCAAAAAACATAATAGATCTACTACTTATTTTGGATTATATATGTTACTTTCAGCCACTAATATGATATCATTTAAAAGACCTGATGATGCAACACCTCAACCTCATTCTGTAAGGGCTTGTGTAAATTCTCCTAACACCATGTTATTAGCTACCAGTAATTCTCCTAATATTACTTGGATCTCTTCATCTTACTCTGTTATTGGTAAACAGTGTTTGATTACTAACTGTATATATTATAGTATGCCTAAGAACTATACTACATTAATGATAGTTCATCAGCCTTCTTATGTTATGTTACCTGTACAGCTATCAGAACCCTGGTATGATGATCAAGGATTAATGATACTATAAAAATTAAATGAATTAATTAGGCCTAAATGATTTGTGGCAGCTTTGATACTAGGTATAACTGCTTTCATTAGTACATCAGCTTCTTTAACTGTGTCTGCTACAGCTTTAGTCAAAGAAATTCATACAGCTACACATTTAGATAGTTTATCTCATAATGTTTCTGTGGCTCTGGCTTTACAAGAATCCACAGGTAAGAAATTAGAGGCTAGAATAAATGTCCTTGAGGAAACTGTCATATATTTAGGAACTCAGACACAAAATATTAAAACTCAAATGTCTACTCGGTGCCATTCTCAGTATAAATGGATTTGTGTAACTCCTTTTGAATATAATGGTACTGGAGTCACTTGGGATAAAGTTAAGAACCATTTACAGGGCATTTGGTATGATACTGACCTTGCACCAGATATAAAATCCTTACAACAAAAAATTAATGACTTACATTTAGCCTGACTGACTTCCCCAGTGGAAAAGGATCTAGCAAAAACTTTATGGTCTAATCTGATAGGTATAACCAACCCCATGAGCCGGTGCTCTACATTGATACATTATGGTATAACTATATTATTAATTCTAATCATTATCTTTATATTCCCTACAGTCTGCAAAGTCATCTTGACCACTATTCAATGGATAAACATACAATTGCCTACTATCAATTTATTAAAAGGGAAAGGGGGAAATGCCACAGCCATTTGTAACCATGCTGTATGACAAGGTCCAGATATGAGGAAGAGGGATTCAAGGAACTCATCTTCCAAGAAATGAACGGGGATGAGGAAAAGGAATATGTGTTTTTTGCCTTCTGGGAATAGGATTACTGCTTCTAATTATTATGGACATGATTATTTCATGTTTAGGATTAATGCTCATAACTAATATTGTATTAAATTCTAATGAAACAGATGCTGAAAGAACGGCATGACAGGGGGAATTTATAAATGAATCAGATGTGACGTCCACCAGTTGTAAGGGTTATCTGGACAATATTCTAGTTAAAGCTGGTCAGCAATTTCCACCCTGGATCTCAAGCATTAAGCAATTTATGCTTCAGCTGCAACAAGCTGATTTATTAGCCCCAACTTGGACTGAAGTGCCCCCACCTATGGTAGCTAAGGTTTACAAGGAAAGTATAGAGAACAATCAAAAGAATACATAGAACTGTTCCCATAGTACAAGGGCCTCCTTATGTTGCTTATCTGATTAGAGAAAGATTATGGTATCCACCTCAGGGCCAAGGTATGCTGAGAGAACCTGATCCTCCCTTACCATACAGTAGAGCATATAATAAAAATGGTATCAGGATGGTGAATAAGAACAGAGTACATGTTCCATACAATAGCTTAATGTTTATGGAACGCTTAGCAAAATCAGGGACACCATGATGCATTAAGGCTTAGGAGGAAAAGAAAGCCATTCTACGGGGTATCAATAGATATTATAAAAAAAATGTTGCCCATTTAAAATTATAGCTCTTAGGTTTTAAATTCTTCAAGTAGATTGTCTAGCTCTTGCTTAAAATAAAACACCTGGGTGATTAACTCAGGACAATCAAAAGTTCATGCTGACCTTTTTAAGGAAACCACTGTTTTATCATAATCATTCATCTGTGTGACTCTTAGCACATTCTACTCTCATAACCGTAAAGCATACTTGTTAGCTAAAAAAGAAAGTATAAAATCTCTTGACTGTTGTTCAATAAATGGAACAGAATCACACTGCCTCCGAGTTGCTGTGTTTTTGTCTCCCATCGCTGACTCCCTACCTGCCTTCGGGACCCCCGGATCCTGGGGCAGCTGGACTGTGGCACCTGACAGATTTCAAAAGATGTCTGGGTATGTGAATTATATAATAGTGAAGAACTTAAGCTTTGGAACTGGTTCCTTAGGCTAACATTTTGATTTTTCTCCATTGTCCAGGTGTGGAATCTTGTGCTGTATCCTTAACCTGTTTTATTCTTCAGTTTCCTTATGTACCAGTGTTTTCATTGTTTCCAGTATTGAACTTGATAATACATGTTGAACGCTGATTGCTGTTGCATAAAATAAATCAAAATAAGCATTGCTTGTGGCATCGAATCTCAGAAGATAAGCAGAGTCAGGTCTGGTAACTATTTGGGTGGGAGACTACCTGGGAACACCAGGTGCCATAGATTTGGGAGAAGGACCTGGCAGCCCATTCCAAAAACAATCAGCCATTGAAAACCCTATGCATAGCAGAGAAGCACTAATAGTCCTGTTTTGCCTATTGTACGTAAGATTGCTGAGTTGGACACCAACTGGACAGCACCTAACAACAACAACAACAAATAAACATCATTTTACTTTCTGTTTTTTAAAGGATTTTTATCATTTGTTTATATCTTCTTCAGCTCAATATTATACCCATTTATTTTTCAACATGTTGTTTACTAAATGCATTCATAGATATGAATTTTGCAAATTTGACTGAAATTTTCAAAAGTTCAGTTAAAGTAGGGCTGCCATTATTGTTCAGTTCCAAATCTGATATTAATGCCAATGTGTTTTCTAACATGATTTAATTGTAGTGCAATTTAAGAAAAAAATTCATAACATTATTTGTATTACAACTATTATTTCATGAAACAGCAATTGTGGTTATAGGAAAATATATTCTGCCAAACAGTCATTCATTGATATGTATTAAATACTTTTTTGTTCTATTAAAGTTTGTAAAAGTTAAATGTTTCTTGAAGTTAGCATGTTTTCTTTTGCTAAAGGACCCTACATTTGTCTATTAAATTAAATGAATTAGTGTTGTTATTCACATCTTCTCTAGAGTTACTAATTCTGCTTCATATATCAGCTTGTGAAATATTTAAAATTTCTACTGGGATGGTTTCAGTTTTCTGTCCATTATTACAACTTTGATGTGTTTGTTTTGGTAATGTATTTTCTTAAACATTTATGGCCCTAACTATTGGGTCTTATTATTTTTCTAATTACATTATGAATCTCTTTAAATATTGATACATTTCACCTTACCATGTGCTCCATTTGATATTAATGTTTTTCCACCAGTTATATTATTTTCATGTGAGTTCAGAAATTAACTTAACAACATTTTACAGCTAAATAGATGAGTAAAAACTGAGCGATTTAATTTGAAGTTTATCTCTCACCTACCAAAGGTGGTCCAAGTTCATTTTTGACACAACCATCTGTAGCATCACTTTGAGGTTTTCAACGACCATAATAGAGAAAATGACTATTTGAAAGCTCCTAAGAGTTTTTTGATCATTTGCATGCCTATATTTTTATTCATATATTTTCAGACATTTTTCATGTATTTATTTTAGATATGATTGTTATCTCCATACAGTGCACACATAACATAAGCTACATAAAATTTACAACAGTTGAAAATACATGATTGTATTACATAAATTATATGATATGTAATATATACACAACTATGTGTAGTAAACACATGAATCTAAAATCAAGGTAAATCATTTAAGGATTTATGTTACCTTTGGATTCTTTTATATTCTACTTAGAGTTACCAATCCTGTTTTCTCTTTGATTCTCTAATACTCTTTTGTGCTTTGTCTAGGTTTATGGATTGGTGTTTTTCTTTTTCCAAAGACATTTACGAATGAACGTACACTTGTTAATACATATTACACTTCCCTTTTTGATTATAGCTGAGTTATATCGTTCTCTCCTTTCTATGCAAACTAGGATCTTGACGTGTTTAAAACTTCACTCCACAAGTCACCCTTTTCCAATAACAGTGATGTAGCTATGTTTGTTTAAATAAACAGATATATTAAAGAATAATGAATGTAGAATAAAATTGAGTATGTTTGTGCAGTTCATTTCATGTAGAATCATAGTAATAGTTTGATCTCAACAAAAATATTTCAACTTTAAGTTATATGTGGCCAAGTTTCTGTGCTCAGCATATTTACATTTTGTTTCCTGAAATCACTCATTCCTTTTCATGGTTTTGTTTTTTAATTAGCGTGTTTGACATTCCAAAACAAAGTACCACAGACTGGGTGTTTTAAATAACAAAATATATTTTCTCAGTTTTCAAGGCTAGAAGTCCAAGATAAGCCACCAGCATGGTTGATATCTTGTCCTGTGTTTCTGCTGGCTGGTAGGTCAGCTACATTCTCACAGGACCACTCTCTTTGAGGTAACATGGCCTTCTTCTTCCTATGCAGGATCCTGATGTCTCTCCTCTACTCACAGGGACACTAGTCCTATTGGATTGGGGCTTCAGTTTATAACATCATTTAACCTTTATGACATCCATAAATACTTATATTCAAAGATAGTCATATTGGAGGCTGTGGCTTTTCCACATTTGGATTTTCAGGGCAAATAATTCAGACCCTAACTTTCTCTCTCTCTCTCTCTCTCTCTCTCTCTCTCTCTCTATATATATATATATATATATATATATATATAGTGTGTTTGACATTTAGATATGATTGTTATCTCCATACAGTGCATATGTGTGCACACACACATATATATGTATATGCAAATATATATATGTATGTATGTATATATGTGTATACATATATATACAAGATATGTATATATATGTATATGTATATATGTATATATATGTATATGTATATATGTATATATACATATATATGTATATATATGTATATGTATATATGTATATGTATATATATATATACAAGATATATATGTATACATATATATACATATATATACATATATATATATCTTTCTCTCTCCCACTCTCTCTCTCTTCCTTTCTTCCTTTCTTGCTTGGTCTTGCTATACTGCCTGGCTGTGTAGCCTTTAAATCATGATTTTCCTGTCTCTGCCTCTCTAATGCTTGGATTATTGGTTTCACCATGATGCTTACCTCCATCACAGTCTTTCTTGCCACTATAATCATTTTCAGTGAGGAGATATTTACTGGAAATAGCCCTTATATTTTTGATATGAAAAGATATTAATTGATCCAATCATTAGTTGTAGTTGCATTGCTCAGCAGTCACCTAGAATATGATTGTTTAAAGATTTCTCATGCAATTCAAATTGATTATCACCTCCTTTCAATGTCGTCTTTCACTGTAGATACTTTCTGAATGTAACTTTCCCTCTCATGGTTGAAACTTTTTTACAATACATACAAGTGGGAATATTTACATGACAGTGAATATAGAATGCACATACTAAAAGATATATCATTGTTTTATCTACTGTGATTAGCATATTATTATTTCAAATGTTCAGAGGAGACAAATAGGTGATGTTCTCAATATAAAACACTAAATATTCATACTTTTTAACAATCACATTTACACAAATTTTAAAGACTGTTAGAACATAAAGCAATCTTTTTTCTGCTTCAGTTTCTGTTTTTTAGCATATATTAATTGTACAAGCTAATGAGATTCCTTAAAGAAGAAGAATGTCTTTGAAGATAATTTTTAAAGTATTTGTCTTAGAGCTAAAATCAGTATTATGCTTACTGACAAAACACTAAGAAGCTCTTCATTTACAGAGATGCCATAAAGGGTTAACATTTGGAAGGTTTAAGGTATGTTATTATGTAAACCAAAATGAATGAAAGAATTATAAATAATCAAACAAGGAAATAAAATAATTATAAATAATTATATGCAGATGATGTAATTGTCTATTTACAAAGACATGTGAATGAATTTAAAATGCAAAGCAGATGTGTAATGTAGCTGGATTCTACTTAGCAGACAAACAAAAACAACTATCCTGTATTTCTGTGTATTCATTAACCACGTATCAACCATAATAGAAAAAAGGCAAAACATGTGGTATAAGCCCAAAATTGCATATTTTTTTACACATTTTTTGTCCCCACCAGATTCCAGATGTGACTGGCAAGAGCCTCTTTCTATTGATTCCTTATCTGAAGTGGGAGACAGCCTTCTTCTACTGTGGGTTGCTATCCTCACTTCCTTCTGGAATTTTCATGCACCATTGGATAAGGCTTTTGACATCTTGGAACCCAGCTTCTTTAAATGAAAAATAGAATTGCATATATGTGAATACTAAAAAAGGTATAAACGGGGGGGATGTGTAGCTCAGAGGTAGAGCATTTATGAAACGTACAAGGCCTTGGTTTACATGCATAGCAGCAGGGGTAAAATGATATAAAGTTTATAGATTACTTACCACATAAATCTTATAATGTCCTCTTTTAGTCACTACATATAACAGATGACTATTATCTCTTATTTCATAGCTTCAGAGTTTTTTGTGTAAAATGTCTCCAAGGATACATACAACAGATGTCTACCATACACTTTTTTTGGCATATAAATAAATTAATGAAAATTAGGACAATGAAAAAAAATCTATGCCAAACACAAGCCCAGTAGTTTGAAGGGATTTCTTTGTAAAAAAAAAAAAAGAAAGAAAAAGAAAGAAAAGAAAAAAGAAAAAGAAAAGAAAAGAAAAGAAAAATAGCCTGGAAAAAAGGATTCTTTATTTCTAAAAATATCCAGGATTCTGTGCTCCTGAAGATTTAAGAGTCCAGACTATAGGGAACATCATTATGTTTCCGTCCCTACATTTCACATCTTGAATCTAACTTTTAAAAGTGTTCCATGTATTTTATGAATTCATGTAATATTTTAATGTGGCTTTCATTTCTGCAATTCAATAAACTCTAAGAACCTACACACATAAAAGCAGTTCATATTAATGTGTTGGCCACTTATAAGGTACTGAAAATCTGTGTTCCTAAGACTATCTACTTAGTTTCAGCCCCAGTAAAATATGGGTACCTGATGAAAAAGTATTTAAAAAGTTCTATTGGTGTTTTACAAAACTGTCATAAACCATGATTTGTATACTTGTGAATAAAATTCAGAATGAATTATGAGACATACCTGAAACTTACATAGAAAAATACAGTGTATTTCCAAATGTAAATTGTTGTTGTTGTTGTTAGGTGCCGGTTGTTGAGTCGGTATCTGACTCATAGCGACCCTCTGTACAACAGGGGAAACACTATTGTCAGTGCTTCTCTGCTGTTCATAGGGTTTTCAATGGCAGATTGATTTTTGGGAGGGGGTTGCCAGGTCCTTCTCCCAAGCCTACAGCTTCTGGTGTTCCCAGGCGGTCTCCCATCCAGGTACTAACCAGGCC
>VMDO01036895.1:0-14769 GCA_007922755.1 Pedetes capensis
CTAAGAAGAGACACTGAGAGCCTTCTGTTCCCCACAACACACACATACTTCATCATGAAGCTAGAAGACGGTCTTGTAAAAAACAAGAAGAGATACCTCAATAGTACCTGATCATAGTAGTACCCTGATCCTGGACTTCTAGCCCTTAGAATTGTGAGAAAATACTTTTTTGTGTGTTTAATTCACCCACTGTATGTTGTTTTGTTATGGCAGCTCAAGTAGACTAAGAGTTTTCCAGACATTGTGGTCTTGGACCAAAAGAATAAAGACCACTACATTTATGATTACAGATAAGTGAGCTAGAAAGAGAGACAGGTTTCTTGATGATTTTCTAGAATAGACACCACACCAGTCCTGACAAAACAAAACAAAACAAACCTCATGGACAACAAACAAAAGCTCTGAATTTTATGTGTGAGAGATAAACTTCTGTCTTGCTAGTGATTTACTATTATGTGGAGGTTTTTTATGATGCACAACTTAACATATTTTTAACCTATAAAGGACAGAAGGTGATCTCATGCTGCCCACTTTATGGAGATGTAGTTACTTGGTGTTCACACCCTAGGCAATGTCTTGAGTATTTGTTGTTAATATTTACTTGTTAGGGCTCAATACCATGATGCATTCAATGTTGTCTTGCATGTCAGGATGGTGATGAAAAGACAGGCTCATGGCTAACATGAATCAGTACAGTCTTTATCGTAAAAATATCTGACCCTATGTATAATTAAATATTTTATTATTTACTAATTATTATTATTGTTGTTGTTGTTGTTGTTTTGTAGTACTGAGGGTCTAAAACCAAGGTCCTTGTGCATATTTTCCATGTGCTCTAGAACTGAATTGCACAACCAACCCCCCTTTCTATATTTTATTTTCAGACAGGGTGTCGCTAAGTTGTATAGACTACTTCTGGTCTTGAACTCTCGATCCTCCTACCTCTGCCTCCCGAGTTGCTGGGATTACAGGCATGTGCAACCACACCTGGCCTTATTGTTTTTGTTAATCAACTTTCCCTTGACTTTCAAAACCGCTTCTGCCCATCTTTATATCATATATGATCTCAGAGTAGCATCATGAGTGAAAAGAGAAGCATTCATTTTTATCTTGTCTCAAGGGAGAAAGACCATTAGGCTCCTCTACTATGTAGAAAGTACTTTCCCTACTTAGA
This sequence comes from Pedetes capensis, assembly GCA_007922755.1. Classification (NCBI taxonomy): domain Eukaryota; kingdom Metazoa; phylum Chordata; class Mammalia; order Rodentia; family Pedetidae; genus Pedetes; species Pedetes capensis. The sequence goes on from VMDO01036895.1 coordinate 1,175, forward strand.
ATACTAGTTTTTTCTAGTAGTCAAATTTATCCATGTACCTCTCTGGTACAATTTTTTACTTGCTAACCCTGAAAAGAGAGTGACTTGCATGAACCCTCCTAAAGAATAAAAGTTTTAAGTTCAGGGAACTGTTTAGTGTTTCCCTTGAATCTACCATTCATTTAGATGGGGCAGAAGACCACATCCTCAGAATGTCTTTGGTAATAATTACTGGATTTAAAAACTAGGATTCGTGGCAGTTAGAAAAAAATGCACCTCTGTATCCCATACCTATTTCTTCATAGTAGTGGCCACCATCAAATCTCAGTGAAATCAGAGTCCTTTTGCCTTTTAAATTTTTTCAGGCTACTGTTTTTGATGGAAACAATGTCCACAGGAAAGTTAAAAATATCCTCATGTAATTGCTCCTTCAGCCATTCAATCACTGCCCCTGCCTAAGTCAAAGTGTAGAGTAAAAGTAAAGTTATAAAGGCACAGTCGGAGCAACAATGATAGTGACATGGATTTCTTAATCAGGAGCAATAGGAACATGTATCTCAAATGCCAAAAATGGATAGTGAGTATCTCAGAATCTCATCACACAGGCGGTTTTTCTTGACAGTTCACTACTCTCTGAGTCCCGCTGAAATATCTAGGAATATGTCCAAATCCTTTAGTTCCCTGCAAGATTGTCCATCAGAACGTCTGATCCTTGCCTGGCTTGAGTATTTGTTTTTCACTCTTCTTCCACCCTCTTTGACCTTTCTCACATTTGCTCCTCTGCTGTCTGCACTCCTTACCATCAGTACTATGGCAGGCAGAACCCAAGCACAGGCTGGAAATGACCTAAGAGAAGTATCCTAGATTCGCACCAGAGTCGTTTTTGACCAGGATGCACTAACGTCAATCATACAGTTCACACATAAAGTCCATTTCTGCACACACTCAGTCTACGCAGTAGTACGGGGTGGCCAATAGGTAAAACCTAAACTGTAATTCAACTTTTCACGTTCATTTCTTAAACATGCACAGACCATAAATGCCAAGAATTCTTACCACCCTGTCCACTTATTCTCATACTGAAGTGCCAAATCAATGTGCCAAAACCTGGGGAGTGTGACAGAGGAGCTGGACCAGTTCAAACTGTTGGTGGTGCAGGTTTAGAACTAGCAAGGATTTCTGTATCCAGTTGCAGTTACTTTCACTTAGTTTTACCAGTCAGCCAGGTTTCAAATCTCAGTAGCCTCAGTGGAGATGAAAGAGTAAACAATGAAAGAAGCCCAGAGGCTTGATCTTACTTTATTTTTTTCTGGAATGCATCCCTACTCTAAGGCTTATAACCATTTCTTGCTATGCTACAGGTACAGACATGTTTCATTTCTTTCTCTTTCATCAGAACCACATAAGATATCCATTTGGCAAATTGGCCATTGCCTGCCTCAGAGATTACTTGGAATTGTGTATAAGATTATCCGTATATCATTACATGTTTTTTTTTTTTTTTCTGAAGTGAAATGGTTTTCCTTTTATCATATTCTCAAAGTGGTCTCTGACCCAAAATTAAAATGAATGAACAAAATCTCCACTATTACAGAAGATGCCACTCAAATGATGAAACAAGTGATTGGCAACTACAATATTTAATTAAAAAATTGAAATAACATGCCAAATTATTAATATTAGGAAGCCATTCTAATTGAATCCTTTCTTATCAATGAGAACATTTTTGCCTACATTAGCAAATTCCAAATAAAATTAGAGAATTTTTATGTATTCCATTCATAGTCCAAGAAGTAATTCTGAGGAACTTGCATGTTGGACACTAAATTAGGCTAGACATTGAATGCAAAAGTGGGTCAGATATTGTCTTTTCTCTTGTGAATATGATTTTAATATATTTTATATCGTAACCAATGTATTTTCATAATCATCACTCATTTGTTTCAAAATAATTAATTGAAAATCTAGTAGTTATTCATCAAACAAGTATTTACCAAGCACCTGCTAGAGGCCAGGCACATTTTTCTGTCCAGGCAATTCATTGTTAAATAAAACAAGTCCTTCTTCTCATGCAAGGCTGTCAGAGGGAAGTGAGAAATGGGAGACAGAAAAACTTAAAAACTGAAAACATAAGGTAAAAAGGTCATTTTAGGTTATTAAGAATATACATCAAGGTAATGTGATGGAAACGAATAATACATAGAAGCAAATTCTCATTAAATTAGTTCATCAGAGAATGCTACTCTAAGTCAGGATGTTAAGTTAGGTGCCATTGAGTCATGTCCGACTCATAGAGACCCTCACAGGGTTTTCAATGACTGATTGTTTTGGGATTGCCTCAGGAGTGGATTGCCATGTCCTTCTCCCATTTTTGTGGTGCTGGGAATCAGACCTGAGACCTCAGAGACTGCAGAGGGGCACTCTACCAACTGAGCTAAATCCCAGCCCCAAGTCAATATATCTCTATATAAAATGGTGTTGTTGTTGTTAGGTGCCATCGAGTCGGTTTCTGACACATAGCGACCCTTATAGGGTCTTCAATGGCTAACTGTTTTGGGATTGCCTTGGGAGTGGATTGCCAGGTCCTTCTCCCATTTTTGCGGTGCTGGGAATTGAACTCAGGACCTCAGAGACTGCAGCACAGTGCTCTACCAACTGAGCTAAATCCCAGCCCCCATATATAAAATATCACATAGCAATAGACCTTTTCTTCTTTGCTGTACTTAGGGATTGAACCTAAGACTTTGCACATACTTTGTAAACACTCTACCACTGAGCTGCACCCCTTGCCCAATTTTTTTGAAAAAATTTATCTTGAGACAGAGTCTTACGAAGTTACACTAGCTGTCTCTAGCCTTGAACCTGTGATCCTCCTGTTTCTGCCTCCCCAGTTGATGGGATTACAGGTGTTAGCCCTTGTTCCAGGAGGCAATAAACTTAAAACTATCATCTTCGTTCTCAAGAAAATCACAATCTAGGGAAAGATGTATAGAAATAAAATAATAAAATTTAGCAAGGCATATAATTGAAATGAAATGCAGAGATACAGAAGAGAAATTAATAAGTTCTCTAAAATAAGAGGACTGTCCAGCTGTTTACATGCACTAACATCTTGAAAGGAACGTTGAGAGTCAGGTGTGGTGGCACATGCCTTTAATCCCAGTCACTACAGGGATGGAGGCAGGAGGATCACATATTTGAGGCCAGAGGCAGCCTGTGTGTAATTTAGGGAGGCCTTGTCTCAAAATACAATGAACATAAATGGGCTGGAGGTACAGATCAGTCCTTAAGAGCTTACAAAAAGCATATGTGAGGCACAGTGGTTCACTTCCCCAGTACTGCAAAAAAAAAAAAAAAAAAAAAAAAAAAAAAAAAAAAAAAAAGGAATTTTTAAACAGTAAGATAATCTATATAGTATTTATAATTAGACTTATTATTTTATTTGTTATTGTTTCAACTTATTTATAATAAATCCATCCTACAAATTAGCCTCTTGTGAATGTAATTATCTAAATTTAGTTACAGATAGAAGAGTTGTACGTTTCAGAAAGATTAAAGGTTATCAAGATAATGATAATTATTCAGTAAAAAGAAACGACGATTATAATGGCATTGTGTAACCAGATGTATTTTAAATTTGAATGCTCAAAAATGGTGGGAAACCAAGGGATAACTACTTGACTTGGAAAAGCTATTTGATGGGCCATTTGCGAGAAGCACACAGGTTAAATTCAAATTGTACGTATGGTTCAATTCTATTTAAAAATATTTATTGAACTACATATATGTTGTTGATCTATACCATTGTCAGTGTCTGGCTCATAATGACTCTATGTACAACAGGCAAAACACTATTGTCAGTGCTTCTCTGCTATTCATAGGGTTTTCAATGGCAGATTGTATTTTGGGAGTGGGCTGCCAGGTCCTTCTCTCAAAACTATCTATCTAGCTATACATATAAAATATATCAGAATTATTTAATACATAGAATAATCATTGTTTTTTGTTGTTGTTTGTTATGTGCTGTTGAGTCAGGTCCAACCCATAGTCACCCTCCTACAGTATTCAAGGGATGATTGTTTCACATTTGCTTTGCAAGTGGATTGCCGCATCCTTCTCCCATTTTTGTGGTGCTGAGGATTGAACCCAGGGCCTCAGAGAGCAAAGAGAAGCACTCTAGCAACTGAACTAAATCCCAAACCAAAGAATAATCATAATAATGTGTTTATACATGGAACACAGTGCTAATAGAGTAGACTTTGAGATGAAGTTCCCTGGGTTGAATCCAAGTTCTTCTCCTTACAAATGCTCTTTGCCTCAGTTGCCTCATCTTCAAAATATTCTCTCTTTTCAGCAATTTTTAAAGGTTACAAGAAACCAAAAGTGAGCAAAGAACAAAGAATTATTTATGAAAATTAATAAGCACTAGATAACTATTCACTAGATATACTGTAGTCATAGTAGGACTTCTTAGCAGAGATACAGGAGAATTGTATTATTGTTGTTAGGTGCCCTCCATTCAAGTCTGACTCATGGCAACCCTATGTACAACAAAACAAACACTCCATGACACTGCACCATGCCTGGCACTATTGTCAGTGCTTCTCTGCTACTCACAGTGTTTTCAATGGCTGATTGTTTTGGGATTGTTTCTAGAGTGGTCTGCCAGTTCCTTCTCCAATTTTTGTGGTGCTGGGGATTGAACGCAAGGCTTCAGAGTTCTATGGAATTCAGAAAATGGACAGATCATTTCTGAGAAGATGCATCAGAAAAGGCTTTGGATTTGGTGGTATTTAAGCTGTGACTGGAAGATAATTGTTTTCTATCATGTGGAGATGGGAGAGAAAAACAAGATTAGAGAGAAGATGGAAAAGCAATGCTTCTTAAGGGCGACTAAAATGAACTCATTTTTCTGGAGTGATGGTATCTGACTTGATGAAGTATAAGTTTTATTTATTCATTCATGAATTTATTGATTCATTGACCTAGTAAGCCAACCTTCTTCCTTCTCCCCTTCCTCCCCTCCTGCTTTTCCTCCTCTCCTGCTCTTCCTCCTCTTCCCCCTCCTCTTCCTCCTTCTCCTCCTACTTCTTCCTTCTTCCTTCCTCCTCCTCCTCCTTCTCTTCCTCTTCCTTCTACTCCTTTTCCTTCTCCTACTTCTCCTTCTTCTTCTTTCTTTTTTGCTAACTCAGTGTAAGGGATGATTTAATACAGAAAGAGAAACTAAAAGTATTTAAATCAAGATGAAATGATGGTTTGGATACAGATTGCAGACTCCCTTTAGTGCCTAAGAATTTAGTATTATTTATGCTCTAGGTGAAAGTAAACTCTAACCCATATGATACTGAGGATGAGAATTTTAAAAAGTAGCATAATGAGAAAAGTTTCATAAGAGATATTTAGTTCCACAGAAAATGCCATCCCAAGAGGACATGAAAAGTCTTTTCTAACCAAAGAGAATCAAATATATTCCCATTCTTCTCACAGTGTATGTAACATATTAGAATGGTTATCTTAAAGAAAGAGGTTAGTTAAATATTTAGTGGAACTTAGTATAAAAATCACTATCGTCAACCAGGATGAGTGTTCATTGTATATTTTACTAGAAAGAATTTATGGGAGACAACACATTTCTTGATCAGAAAACAATCTAAATGAGCTCACCACCCATGGGAAGCTTTACAAAAGCTTGCAGAAAAATGATTTTGAGGAATATAGTTTCATAAAATATTGCAGCCTTGGGAAGATTAATTACAACATGATGGTGAGTACAGCTATAACGTTAACCAATGTTACAATATAATGTGAACTCTGTATGTTCGTAAAGGATTCCTTACAAACCTAAAGCATTAACATTTTGTCAAAAAGGGCTAATGTGTAAGCTGTTTTTCACAGAAATAAATGCCATGCTTATCCCAGAAGAAAGTGTAACTATTTTCACATGTTCAAGAGTGCAGAAATATGTATATATATATATATATATATATATATATATATATATGCATGATATCTTATCAGGATTTAATTTGGAAAATTGTAAAATATTGGACTAATGACAGAGATAAAAACACATTTTTATATGAACTAAAATATCATGGCTAGAAAGGTTAAAACAAGGACAGCAAATATTAAGCATGATTATTTCCAAATAGAATATTTTCTAGAGATTTCTTTGAAGCATGAAATCATGTTACAGTACACTTCCAAGGACTCCAATCTATCACTTAAAAGCTGATGTGCTAAAAGGACAACTGAGGCCAATCTAGTTCCACAGAGATATAAAGAGTAGCTTACTGAAAAAGCTGAGTATTTCTAATAAAGTGTAAAGAATCTGCTAAGGGGAAAGATTAGTGAGACAATAAAACTAAGAGGAGACAAGCTATAAATACAAAATGGCAAGAGAAGAAATAAATGTCAACATATAAAAAATACTCTCCCTCAAGCAACTATGTGTTTTCAAATATATGCAAGGAAACAACACATATCCTTGTGTTTCCCTGTATAAATGATAGAAATGGGGAGAGGATTCAGAAACCCATGCATATCACAAGCATTTGGAAAACATGTATAAAAACACACTGTTTGGTTTCTGATAGGGAACCTAGTCTGGGTTTTGATTCACGGTTTATGGGAATATGGAAGATTTATCTTAGTATTAGGGGGAAATTACACAATATTTTGTCTTACATTTGCTCTTATAAGAATTCAGTTCTTATAAGAACAGAAAACAGAAAAATAAAATAAGAAAACAAACAGAAAAATAAACAGAAAAATAAACAAAAATAAATAGCCTTGGTAGTCACAGAAAAATAAACATAGACAGAAAAATAAACAGAAAACAGAAAAATAAAAATAAGGAAGTACATATGTAAAAGCAAAAAGTAGTCACTAATTGACTTACAAGCCATTCAGAGTGTTTGCCTTTTTTATTGACTGTTGACTTCCAAAACTTACCTTAAAAGAAAATGATTAAAACCCCTAAAGATGCACTTTTAGAATGTGAGAAAAGTAGACCCAAATTTTGCTATTAAGCTGCTATGCAGACTGTTATCAGAAATAATGGTTACAATTTTCTTGCTTAAGACAATTCAGATACTAATACTATGTTCAATTGATTTATGTAAGACAGTGCTGAGAAAGAAATGTTTATTCATGACTCCCATGGTTGAGTTAGGCAGGTAAAAGTGATGTTTCTCAATAATTCACTAACAAACTCACAGATTATTATGTGTTAAACAGGAGGACATTCATCAATATACATGGTTTATATTGCCAAAAGGCAGTACTATTTTCTGTGCAATTTTAGCCAATACTGATCAAGTCTTTGTGCAAGATATATCATTTATTCACTCCTTGTCTATTTTTATTAAGTGGCATTTGCTACCTTTTTGCAGATATGAGAACATATTCCTTTTCTCACTTTATTCATTTCAGGTATTTCTTTAAAATTGACATAATGTGATTGTGGGTGCTTATATATTTTCTGGCCTAATTCCAAAGAAATATTATAGTGTGATTGTTTTTCTTATGCTACTCAATAAAATGCAATAGGAGGAAGGAGAGGGGAAAGGCAATCCTAAACTAGGTGGTTCTGGACATAAATTTTGAGATCTCTGAAGTCAGATGTTGTCTCTTATTCTATTCTCTAATCCTCAAATTAGGAAGTTTCTTCAATTAATTAGATAAAACCATAAACCATGCACCTAACAACAACAATAACAACAATAACAACAACAACAACAACATAAACTATTTTACTTGACACAACTCAGTGTCACATGAAGGTCTCATGTGCGTATGCATCTTTTAGTTGCTTTTAAACACACTCTCTTATTCTCTCATTCTCTTCATCCCTTTATCTACTGTATATTTCCCAAACACTTTTTCATGTTAACAAGATTATAATGTGAAGTGTAACTTCAAATTTCTTGTGTGGACTCTATGATTCTATGATAGACTATGTAAACAAGCTCCAATATTGAGAAAGTATATATTTGTGCATGTTTTCATTTTTGACTCATTATTTATATTTTGTTTAAAATCACAGAACTTATTTCAAGCACATGGTGACTGGATATTTCTTCTATTGGTGGTCCAAACTTGCCTTTATTTAAAAAAATGCAGGTAATGATAATACTCAAGAAATATGGAAACTTGTTTTTTATAAAAAAGGATATCTAGTCTTTTTTAAATGATGAAGGTAATGATGATGCTATGACTAAGTTATTTATAAAGAGCTAATGATAAGCAGTGGGGCACGGATTTAGCCCAGTTGGTAGAGCACTGCTCTGTAGTCACTGAGGTCCTAGGTTTGATTCCTAGCACCACAAAAAATGGGAGAAGGACTTGACAATCCACTCCTGACGCAATCTCCAAACAATCAGCCATTGAAAATCCTGTGAGGGTCTCTATGAGTCAGAAATGACTTCACAGCACCTAATAAAAACAATGCTAAGCAGGGTGGGCCTGGTTAGTCTTTGGATGGGAGATTGCTTGGGAGTACCAGATACTGCAGGCTAGGGAGAAGGATTTTGCACTCTACTCCTGAAACAATTTATCATTGAAAAACCTGTGAATAGCAGAGAAGCACTGACCTAGTGCTAGGCATGGCACAGTGTTGGGGAGTGTTTCATTCTGTTGTACATAGGGTCACTATGTGTTGGAGCCAACTCCAAAGCACCTAGCAACAACCACCACCACCACCACCACCATATAAGGCAGCTTGATATATATCTTACTGTTTCTTATGTTTCTAAATAAAATATGTTTAAACTTGATGTGGGAGATGTGATTAGTGGAACACTATAGTATTTAGAAGCAGTAAACCTGGTTTAAAGTCATAAAAAGTAACTTATTTGTGTGTTTGTGGGCACTGTCTAAACTTCTCTGGGCCTTTGCTTTCTACCTATATTGAGAGTAATAAAACTTACCTTACAGAGCTGTTGCTAGGGAGCAAGATAATAATGTAAGCAGGAATGCTTTATAACTTATTATGCATTGCATCAATGCTAGCTTGAATTATTTATTAAATTTATTAATGAGAATAATGAAACCAGATTGCAGAGATAGACTGGAGAGCCCTGGTTCATTCAACATGTGTTTAAAAATATTTTTCATCCATCCCTTTCATTATCCACAACTCATTTATCACACAGTCTTATTGGTTGTAGACATATATATTTTCATTTCATTCTCACCTTTCAGAATTTATGCCTGTCATTTGTCATACTCTACCTCCATCCAAGTTAAATGCATATATATTTTGTTATTGTTTGCTTGTTTGTTTGTTTTAAGGCTGCAGGAATTACACCCAGTGCCTTGCACATGCTAAAGAAGCACTGCACCTCTGAGTTATATCCTTGTCCTAAAATAATCTTTTAATGGACTGTTGTGGAATCCTTACAAATAATTTCTCAATCTTCTCTCCTGGTCCCTTCAATAAGTTATCATTTCTTCAGGAAACAAAATTTTGAAATATAAAATGGAATAGCTCATTCCCTGCTTAAAACTATTCAGTGATTTTTCCTTATTCTTAGAATAAAATCTAATGTACAATAGTTTTTCTGTCTTTCTATTGGGTATAAATTCACATGTCTTCTTTGTGTGCTTATTTTTGAAGTCATTATTTACATTTTATTTAAAACCATAAAACTTACTTTAAGTGAATAATGCCTTCAAGACAGTGGTTTCCTATTGGAGCAATATGCAGTCACAAAACTCATTATACTGTGTCTATAATCAGAGGGTTTGGTGGTGGTGAATGAAGATTAGCTACTATATGTACTTAACCAGGTGATACAAAGATACCGGAATAGTCTATGCTTAGTAAAATAAGTGGGTCTGGGATTTAGCTCAGTTGGCAGAGCGCTGTTCTGCAGTCTCTGAGGTACCCGGTTTGATTTCCAGCACCGAAAAAATGAGAGAAGGATGTGGCAATCCACTCCTGAGGCAATCCTGAAACTATCAGCCATTGAAAACCCTATGAGGGTCACTATGAGTTGGATATGCTTCGATGTCACCAAACAACAACAAGTAAAATAAGCCAGGCACAGAATGACAAATACTGCCTGATCTCTCCCTTATACATGAAATATAAAACAATGGGACCCATAGAAAGCAGAGAGTGACATGGTGACTACCAAGGCTGAAAAGTGGGGAGATTAGGGAGATGCTAACCAAAAATTGCAATATTTCAATTAGGAGGAACATATGATACATATCTGATGTTATGATATGTTAATTAGCTTGATTCCATAATTACACATTTTGTATATATATACATCATAGCATCACTTTATACTCATATGCAATTTTAATTTGTCACTATCCAATAAAATAAAATTTCAAAAATAAATGGAGTCTGTGTGTCCCTCAGATAATATTTAGCAAACTTAATGTCTCCTAGAAAACATTATAATATTTCAACAGAGTAGTGGAGGGTTATGGATTTGCCCTCAGTTGATGTCTTGCAGTGCAAATAATCAGTAATGGGCTGTAGCTGGATGATTTGCTTTGGAAAACAAGCAAACATAAATGTCCCTGGAGGGAGAGGAGTTCTCCTTTCTTGGAGAAGTGACCCTACTTAGCATGGGAAAAACTGAATATCAATGTGTATATTTATCAAAATATATTCTATATCTGTATTAGTTAGCTTCCTTGAAATTGTGGCCAAAATACTTGACTAAAATAACTAAAAAGAGGAAAGACTTATGTTGGCTCACATTTTCAGAGAGTTAATCTGTCATGGCAGGGAAGGCTTGGTGGATAAGCATGTGGCACAAGAGCGCTTTTTACAACATGGTGGACCAGGAAGCAAAGAAAGCAAGGCTGAAATAAGGGGCAGGTATAACCTTGAAGCCTAAAGCGGTAGCCCTGTGGTATCCGATCCCCGTCAGATCTTGGAAGCCAAGCCAGGTCGGGCATGGTTAGTACTTGGATGGAAGATTGCCTGGGAGCACCACGTGCTATACGCTTGGGACAAGGACCCGGCAGCCCACTCCCAAAAATCAATCAGCCATTGAAAAACCCTATGAACAGCAGAGACGTACTGACAATAGTGTTTCACCTGTTGTACGCAGGGTCTCTATGAGTAGGATACTGACTCCATGGCACCTAACAACAGCCACAACATAACCTTGAAAGATCCATCCCTAGTGGGCTACAGCTAGGCTACATCTCCCAAAGTTTCCACAACCTCTTAAAATAGTACCACTAAGTGGGGACCAAGCATTCAAACACATGTTCCTGCACAGAACATTTTACATTCAATCCATACCAGTGTCCATTCATACAAGTTTCCTGTGTTCTCTCCCAGAAAAGCAGAACTTAGGTCTGGAAAACTTGTACTAGAGCATAAACAAAGGACAAACAATGAAGAAATTCTTCTTAAAGCAGAATATATGTAACAGTTATATGTGACTCAGAAAGACAACAAAAATATTTTTCTTAATATTCAGTGAGTTTCAAATACTTTAGTGCCTAGAAAATATGATTTCAAAATGTATTAGAGAAGATAGAGAAAAAGTTGTTGTTAGATACTGTTAAGTCAGGTCTGATTCATGGCAACCTTCATAGGGTTTTCAATGGCTCACTATGAAATTACTTTGGGAATGGACTGCCACATCCTTTTCCCATTTTTGCAGTACTGGGGACTGAACGTAGGTCCTCAGAGAGTGCAGAGCAGCACTGTACCAACTGAGAAAAGCTCAAGCCCACAGAAAATATGATTTCAAAATGTATTAGAGAAGATGGAGAAGAAGTAGAATTATAAAAACTGTAACTAAACAACATAATGAGTAAGGCTAAATTATTTTCATTGAATACATAGTATTTGAAAAAGGCAGATGTTTTTCAAGCATGTGTATATTATCACCTGCCATATATTTCCTATATCAGAGATATAGCAAGTCATATGTGATAACATCAGTTCAGAAACAAATGAATAAATAAAGAAAAGAGTTAAGATTTGAAAATTCAAACATTATTTCCTGGTTAAAATTGGATTAAAAATAACAACATTTAATACAACTAATATATTTTAACAAAAATATATATCTCTTATAAGCTCATAATTATATCGCAGATGGTACAAATACTTTAAAAATATTAGTTCCTTATTCATTTACTCATTCATTCATTTACTGTAAGTTGTTTTGAATCCTTGCTGAGTATTTTAAATATGAATGTTTAAAGATAGGTATTAGTAATCTGAAATTTTTTAATTTAAAATGGATTGGAAAAACAAGAACACAAACAAAAAATATCAAACTAAACCAATAATGTGTACATCTTCCTTGACCATCTTTCCAATTCCCTCTTTATTCCCTGTGATAACATATTTTTTTCAATTCTGCAGGTGTCTTTCCATTCCTTTTCCTGTGATTTTTTTCTTACATCTTGGTACGATTATCATATTCATTTATTTTCAATTAACCTGGCAATTATGTTGATTTACAAATATTAACAAACTTTGCCTTCCTGTATGATTTTTATTGTAATGCTGATTCAATTTGCTTTATATTTAAAGCCTATCTTTAAATATAAATTGAGTCTTGCTTTTTTCTTAATGCCAGACTTAATATGCTAAGACTGTCATAACAAAATTCTACACAGTAGGTAGCTTAAATGAGAGAAATTTATTTTCTCAGTTCTGGAGGCTGAAAGTCTAAGATCAAGGTGTTGGCAGATTTGCTTTCTACTGAGGCCGCTTTCTTTGGTTTGCAGATTGTTTTTCCTTTTCTCTATGTCTTCACATGATATTTTCCCTGTGTTTGCATGTCTATAATCTAATTTCCTTTTCTCTGGAAGAAATCAGTCATCTTGGAGCAGAGCCCTTGCGAAAGACCTCATTTTAATTTCACTATCTTTATAAAGACCTTTTGTTTAAATATCATTACATTCTGAGATTCTGGAGTTGGCACTTCCATATATGAATTTAAGGGAAGGAAGAGACATAAATCCATAATGGCTTCTAACTATCTTTCCTTTTTAATTGGAATGCTTAGAAAATTTACATTTAATATAATTTTTAATGTGTTTGGATCTAGATCTGCCATTTTCTTTTCTATTTGTCCCACCTGTTATATTTTCCCATCCTACTTTTTCTTTGCATTTTTTGGATAAATTAAGTAGTATTTATTGCTTTATTTTTTATTCTTTCTTTGCATTTTTAAAGGTGTGTCATTGCTCTAGGGATTACTGTATGCTTTCTCCACTTACCGTAGTCACTTAAAGTCACTTTTGTGTCACTTCCTATGAAATAATGAACTTGACAATTGTAAATACCATTTCTTCCTACAATGTATGCTATTATTTTTATACATATTACATCTATATGGATATGTTCCACAGTGCTGTAACTTTGTATTTAAATCGTCAAATGTCCTTGAAATTTTTTTAATGAAGGAAAAACATGTTTTCTTTTGCTCCATTCCTTTATTTTGGTGTCATTTTTCCTTATATTGGTAAACTTTCATTCACAGTCTTACAGGGGAGGGATATATGCTGCTGTGTGTTCATTGTGATTATTTAATTTGTTATATTGTTCACTAATACTTGGGAAATTTTCAACTAATATTAAAATTTTTCTACTTCATCCCTTCTATTACACACTTTTC
>VMDO01036896.1:0-14780 GCA_007922755.1 Pedetes capensis
AAACAATTAGCCATTGAAAATTGTATGAGAGTCACTATGAGTCAGACATGATTGGATGGCACCTAACAACAACAACAACAACAACAATAAGACCACAGACTTTCGGTCCAGACTGTTTGAATCCCACCTCTACCACTGAGCAGCTGTGTGAACTTGGGCAAGTTGCTTAACTTTTCTGTGTCTCAGTATCTTTTCCTGTTCTCTGGAAATGATAATGCTCCACATGTCTGAGGGTGCAACGAGACGGCACGTGTAAAGTTCTTAGAACTTCGCCTACAAAAGTAAGCACTCAGTACCTACTAACCATCCCAGAAACTTCTAGGCCAGTGAAATCCACCTGTTGATGGGCTCCACTATGTTTTTGGCTTTGCTGCCCCTATGGTTTCAGATGTTCCTGTCTGCCATGACCCCTGTCTTCTCTGCCTTTATGTCAGTCCTCCTCACCTTGAAGGGCTGAAGACACTCAAGGCACGGCTTAGGACCTGGAGGCAACAAAACCCCCCTTGCTGCCCTGTCCTGTGGGAGAGGCCACTGGGGCTGGCGCCGTTCCAGCTCAACCGGTGAAGTGTCGGTATTTGCTCAGACCTTGGAATCGTGGCAGGAGACACTCGCAAATTCTAGCAGGTGGTGGGTGCTCAACAAATGAACGATACTGTGAAGCCAGTCTTGAGAGTTGCCTTACTAACTTCCCCTTCTCAAGTCTTCTAGTAATTTGTTTTTTTCAGTACTGGGGGTTGAACCCAGGGCCTCATGCTTGCATGCTCTGCAAGTGCTGAACCACTGAACTGCACCCCCAGCCCATTTATTTTTTTTTTACTTTTTTTGGAGACAGTGTCTCCCTAACTTACACAGACTGCCTCTGGTCTCGAACTTGCAATCCTCCTGTCTCTGCCTCCCGAGGTGCTGGGATTACAGGTATGCACCACCTCACCCGGCTGAGTGTTCTAGTAATTACTGATGCCACCTACCCTTTACACGTTCAGTCACTGACCATGCAGTACTCTGCTTGCTCTTTCTCTCATGTGCTGTCTCTGTCTTTCTGTCTTTCTGTCTGTCTGTCTGTCTCTCCTCTGCTTAGGAAGATTATTGGGACTTTATGCCCACATAGTTTTTCAAACACACACAGTATTGTGCTCCTTGCACTGGGTCCCCTGAGTTAAGCCCCTGCACGGTCGTTCCACTTTGACTGCAGTTCCAGGGCAAACCCTCCATGCCAGGGGCTCGGTGAGGTGCTTCCCCGGTGCAGCCCTTTGCTGGCGTTTCCCTGAGAGACCGTGGCTTGGTGCAGCCAGGGCTTGAGGGCGCAGTTCCCTGTCAGGTGTTTATACTTGCGCATCCTGGCCCTGGGCTGGGGGACTCTCCCGCCGGGCTTTGGACTTTACCTGGCAGCCTCATTGAGCAGCTGTGAGGTTGCCGCCAGCGGGAGGCGGCCAGAGCTGGGTAGGAGCAGATAAAAGCTCCTTCTCAGAACCAGCTTGGTGAGGATGCCTTGGGAAAACACGGGCCTCGCCATTGTGTTCTGAGAACTATCTCAACCGTCCTGTGCCCAGCACATTTCCTGAGCCGAGATAAGACCTGGGTGTTGGCTCTGGGGAAGGGAAAGCCACAGTGGAGAGATCTGGCCAGCAGGAGGATTTCCCAGGCAGGGACAGCGCCGCTGGGAGCAATGGCCTGGAGGTCACCTGCCTTGGTGCACGCAGAGACCACGTCCCCCTCCAGAGGAGGGGCCCATTGTCCAATATGGCACAGCCTCCCTCAGCCCGGCTGGGGGCCTTTAGAGGTGCAGGGACTGCTGCATCTGGACAGAGCAGCTAGAGCGCCAGAAATGAGCACTCCAAGGCCTTCGTGGTGAGGCTGGATGACTGAGGATGTGGCCAGGGGAGCAGCAGGCTTTGGACCAAAGTCCACAGTGCACGATTCTGGCCTTGCATCTCAGTCTCTCACTGTGGGATCCCGGGCCTGTCACTCAGTCCCTTAGGACCCCAGTGTCCTGCCTAGAAAATAAGTATGTCATATCAGTGGTTTCAAGATTTGTTTGAAAAAGTTTGTTAAATTAGTATAAATAATATCATCAGATTGCTTTTAATCTGCCTGTTGTTGTTAGGTGTCACTGAGTCGTGTCTGACTCATAGCAACCCTCATAGGGTTTTCAATGGCAGATTGTTTCAGGATTGCCTTGGGAGTGGATTGCCAGGTCCTTCTCCCATTTTTGCGGTGCTGGGAATCGAACTCGGGACGTCAGAGACTGCAGAGCGGCGCTCTACCCACTGAGCTAAATCCCAGCCCTTTAATCTGCCTAGCCCTAGTTTATAAAACGGATGGAAAGAGCAGCTCCCGTGAAGGCATCTGGACCCTGCGGTGCTGTGCTCTGGCCCTTCCCTGCCATCCTGGCTGCCATGCACTTTCTGCAAGGCAAACTGGACCCTTCCACCACGGGGGTTGCCCTCTGGACCCGGTGCTCTTAGCTGCCTGGGCCGGGTCTGTGTCTGCCTTGGCTCCTCTCCCCGTATCGAGCGTGCAGAGAGAGCAGCGCTGATGTGCAGGGAGGAGGGGGGCGCTATTGAACCCTATGGCCCCATCAAGTACCAGT
Source organism: Pedetes capensis (assembly GCA_007922755.1). Taxonomy (NCBI): domain Eukaryota; kingdom Metazoa; phylum Chordata; class Mammalia; order Rodentia; family Pedetidae; genus Pedetes; species Pedetes capensis. The sequence goes on from VMDO01036896.1 coordinate 2,591, forward strand.
CAGAGAGGACACTGGCCAGCCCGCACTGATCGAATATCGACACCGCTTTTGAATCAGTCAGCTGTGAAATGCTTCCAAAGGAAACCCTGAGGTTCTACCCAGGGCTATTTGAACCAAAGTTTGAGGCTATTATTTTGAAAGATGCCCACAAGACCTATGTATCTGCATACGCTTCTCCCCCTAAATCACCCCAAACCAAAGCACTAAAACTTGATTCTGGATTTTGAGTGGGTGGCTGGTCTCAGGGAGGAGTGGAGAGGATGAGGAGGGGCTTGCGTTTGCTTTGAGCACAGTAAGGGCAAGAATAACACAACACTGCAATGAGGTACCCACCCTGGGATAGGCTCCACGCTTCACACGCCGTGATATAGGTGTGCATTCGTTCCTGGGGCTGTTTGAACAAATGGTCACAAGCTTAGTGGGTTAAAAAAAGATCTCAGAAATATATTCTCCTGGAGCTCTGGAGGCCAGAATCTGTACCAAATTCTGGGCAAGGCCATACTCTCTCCCAAGGCTCCAGGGGTCCTTTGTCCTTAGCTCCCTCAGCTTCTAGAGGCTCTGGGCACCCCTTGGCCTGTGGCTGCGTCCCATCACTTCTAGCCCTACCTCTTTCTATGCATGGACTTGTCCTCCTCTCTCTAAGGTCTTCCTGGTGTCTCTCCTAAGGACACTTGACATTGGATTCAGGGACAACTTGGATAATCCGAGATGATCTCATCTCAAAATCCTTAACACAGTTACATCTGCGAAGACCCTGTTTTCAAATAAGGCAGGCCACATTCACCATTTGTGAGGTTCTTTTGGGTGGCCACCAATCAACATGCTCCAAGGTGTTATTGACACCGAAGTAGAGATGAGGAAGGCATGGAGGTAATTTGCCAGTGGCCACATGGCTGGTGGGTGGCAGAGCAGGGCTTTGACTCCCCGTCAGGCCTGCTTCATGCTCTGTGTGCTGCAGAGCCTCGCAAGGAACAGGCAGGTGCAGGCAGTCACTAGGGAGCCTGCTTTCAAGACTCGCCTTGCCTACAGAGGGTGCTCAACGTCTGTTAGACATGTGGTTATTCATTCTAATGGCTTGATCTGTTACCTTCTGGGGAGTGATGAATTAATCGATACTCTTCAATATCTCTAATACAGTGTAGAAAATGTCAGAAAAGCAGACCTGAATGCCTGTAAGAAGATAATGTTCTCATATGTCCATAAACCTTTATAGCGTAGCTAGCTTAAAGATGGGAGAAGGACGTGGCAACCCACTCCCAAGGCAATCCCAAAACAATCAGCCATTGAAAACCCTATAAGGGTCGCTATGAGTTGGACATGACTTGATGGCACCTAACAACAACAACAGCTTAAAGATAATGATACTTCTTAGGTTTTCTGGAAAAGGCTATCCAGGAGGGCAGAGCTTCCTCTGAGAGACTCATGTTCCTGCCTCCCTTCCTGTCCTGGCCACAATCTACTTGAGGGACTTGAGTTCATTCTCCCTGCCTCAGTTTCCTACTATGTAACATGTTGTTGTTGTTGTTAGGTGCCGTCGAGTCGGTATCTGACTCATAGTGACCCTCCCAGGGTTTTCAATGGCTGACTGTTTCGGGATCACCTTGGGAGTAGATTGCCAGGACCATGGGGTTAGTCATAATCTTCCCATGGATCTCACAAGGCATTTCCATACTTTGTTGACTCAGAGGGGTTCTGTCTGAAGGAAGTAAAATAGAAAATTTCAAAGCCCCTCCAAGCTGTAGGATTTTAGGAACGAGTTGAATCACAGTTTACACCACGATATGGAAGCACACGCTGTGACTGTGAAGCCAGCATGAGGCAGAGGACAATCAAGCTCTTGTAGTTGGATTCGAGCAAGACACGTTTTGGTTAAGCTTCAATGAGAAGGATGGAAGTTAGATAAGAATCCTCTTGTGATGGGTGAGTCAGACTCCTCAGAGGAGGGCTTGGGAAGTCAGGTGCTGTGGGGTACAGATGGCAGGAATGAAGGCTGATGAAACATTTGGACATGAGAAAAACTTTTCAAGCCACTGCAGACATAAAACTTTGCAATGGGTGACTTCTTAGGTGGCGTCTGACTTACAGCAACCCTGTGTACAACAGATGCAACACTACCTGACACTGCCATGCCCGGCACTCTTGTCAGTGCTTCTCTGTTATTCACAGGGTTTTCAATGGCTCATTGTTTCAGGAGTGGGCTGCCAGGTCCTTTCCCCAAGCCTATAGCACCTGGTATTCCCAGGTGGTCTCCCATCCAAGGACTAACCAGACTTGGCTTTGTTTAGCTTCTGAGATCCAAGGAGATTGGATGCCAGGGGTGGTGTGGCTGTAGACATGGGTGTTCAATACAACAATGTTGTTAGGTGCCATTGAATCAGGTCTGACTCATAGAGACTCCATGTACAATAGAACAAAACACTCCTCAACACTGTGCCAGGCCCGGCACTATGTCAGTGCTTCTCTGCTGTTCATAGGGTTTTCAATGGTGATTATTTGGGGATTGTTTCAAGTGGGCTGCCAAGTCCTTCTCCCATTTTTGTGGAGCTAGGGATCAAACTTGGTGCCTCAGAAGGTGCAGAGCCGCACTCTACCAACTGAGCTAAACTCCAGCCCTAATATGACAATAATCCCCCTTTATCCTTAGTTCCAGTTATGCAGAGTCAACTGCAGTCTAAAACAATTAAAAGGAAAACTCCAGAAAGAAACAAGCCATAGGTTTTAAATTGCACGCCATTCTGAGTGGTGTGATGATACCTCATGCCATTCCACCTGGGACTTGTTGTTGTTGTTAGGTGCCGTCCAGTCGGTATCCGACTCATAGCGACCCTCATAGGGTTTTCAATGGCTGACTGTTTCGGGATTGCCTTGGGAGTGGATTGCCAGGTCCTTCTTCCATTTTTGCGGTGCTGGGAATTGAACTCGGGACCTCAGAGATTGCAGAGTGGCGCTCTACCAACTGAGCTAAACCCCAGCCCACCTGGGACTTGAGTTATCCCTTTTCCCAGTGTATCCATGCTGTATATGCTATCTGCATGGTAGTCACTTAGGCACCCATCTAGATAATCAGATTGACTGTCAAGGAATCACAGTATCAGTACTTAAGAGTAGAGTGCTATCCTCAGTGGCAGGCATCCATGGGGAGGCTTGAAGCACATCCCACCTGGATAAGGAGGATACTTTTGTATGATGGGCCCTGGGAATCAACAAAACAGAGGCCATATCCTTAACCCCCATCTGTTATTTGAAAGTCATCCTGCCTCCTATTCATCCAACTTGTTTAGATCCTGGGATTTAGAGTCAGACAGAGTTGGGTTCAATTTGTTCCTGGTCACCTACAAGTTATTGACCTTGGACAACTCCCTTAACCATCCTGAATGCAGGTTCCTTGGCTGCATTCACAGTGAGGACAGTGGCTCTCTCCTAAGATGCGGCCAAGGATCCGAAGCATCAAGGCCTGTAACACACTTTGCCCGGCACGCAGCACGTAATAGGCTTTTAGACGTTCTGACATATAGACAAGAAACCCTGCCACGTGAGCGTTTTGGAAAAGCCACACGCTGGTGCAGAGGAGCTCCTGTGCTGTTAAATAACACACAGCTTCAAATGAGGGCAAACTGAAACTTGGTATCTTTGTTCCAAGGACATTGAGCTGAGGCGAGGTTTGGTGGCGCATTGGAATTCTCCTTTGGTGGGAAGGGACTTACGCAGGGTGCTGGAGCGCCCTGCCTCCTGACTTCCTTTTGTTGCTTTAGGGACTGGCTGCCCACAGTCATCTGCAACACCATCAGCGGGCAGGAATGTGCAATCCGTTCCAAGCTGGAAGTGACTTTCATGTGACTGCGCTGCACCACTCTGTGACTCTGTAACTAATTTTCCCTGCCCAGGCAGCCCTCCAAATTCCTGGGGGGTGATCAATTCACTAGACCATTTCAGGTCAGTGTCAGGAGAAGGCTGTATCTGGAATCAGAAGTAGAGTTCCCAGCGTGTGCAAGATTCAACCTCCTATTTTCTTTTTCTCTACTTTATTTTTTCAAGTAGCTCTTGTTCTTATAAGGAATATACAAAGAAATTCTCAAAGTTGAAAGAAGGCAAAAATCAGGGGTCCAGTTTGATGACTGAGGTGGTCATTGTAAGTGGGAAAACATCCAGCTTGTCTTTATTGAATTAAAATAAAATGGAACGGAACCGAATTGCCTTCAATGTGTTTATGGGAGCACCTTTGGGAAATTCATCACTCTAAAAGTGGTCTTTTTTTATTGGAAATTTTTAATGTACACCTTAATGTGATTCATTCTGGTATTTCCATATATGCATTTTGCTGTACATTATTCACATAGGTTCCCCCTTACCCTCTTGTATGCTTCCCCCCCACCCTCCCCATCTAAGTCTTCTCTATCATTTACTTGGTAATATTTTCTATATGTCCTTGGGTTCCAGTTCTGTTTAAGATAGAAACTTTTCCTGTAGTGAACTTTGTTTTTATCTTGTCAGGACAATTTCATGCATTTTCTAGACCATTTATTTTAACACCATTCTTAGCTTTTTTTTTTCCTTTTATTTTGATCTGAGCTTTGAATAGCATTCTTATAACAGGAATATTGGTGTGTGAATCCAGACATTGGCTTCTCGCTTTAGCTGGGCTCCTAATTCACTGTGAAACCTTTAGCAAGCTGCCAGGCTTCTTAGGAAGTCAGTTTCTCTATTTCTAAAATTAGTTGGGTTTAGCAGTTCCTTCCCTATTTATAATAGTTTAGAATGCTAGCATTCACCATTGGTGGATCTGTAATAGCATTCACAAGAATCTCTTAAGTTTGTGCATTGCTTCATTATTTTCTTTGTTGTTTAGACTCCATTGAGCTTGGCAGGACAGGTTGTGTTATCCTGATGTGTAGATTAGGAAACTGAGGCTCAGATAAAATGAGTCATGTGGCTATGACTTTTTGGGTGGCAAATGGAGTAGGTGAGACTAAACCCAGATTTCTTGACATTTACTTCAGAGTTCTTTTCAACTTTGCCACATGAGATTGTTGACCGAACAAGAAGCCATACCTGACGGTGCCTGACAGTGTTGGTGGGAATGTAAATTAGTACATCCATCATGGAAAACAGTGTGGAGATTCCCCAAGCATCTAAAAATAGATCTACCCTATGACTGAGCGATTCCAGATCTGAGTATGTATCCAATGGGACATTGTCATACTAGAGATAAAGCCTTGCCCATGTTTATCATTGTCCTGCTCACGACAGCTGAGATATGGAATCAGACTCGATGTGCATCAGTGAATGAATGGATAAAGAAAATGTGACATCTATATATGATAGAAAATAGTGATTACTAGACCCTGGGAAGGATATGGAGTTACAGTGGGAAAAGGGTTGTTGAATTTGATCAGTGAATGCCATTATACGTCTATGGAAATATATTAAATCCCATTAAGAGACATGATTAAGACATGTTAATTAAAAAATAAAGTGGGCATTAAATTAATATTTAGAATGCGTAATACATTAGTTGTTTTGTTCTCTTCAGCTGTTTTTTTTTTTTGATTTTCAAGATTTTGATTTTCACTATATAGCTCAGGCTGGACTCAAACTCACTCTGTAGCCCAGGTTTACCTTGAACTTGAGATCCTCCAGCCTCAGTTTTTCAAGTGCTGGGATTCCTGGTGTTTACCACCATGCATGGCTGCTTCAGTTTATTTTAACCATTTGTAAATGGGATGTTCTGCATGTATTATGAACGCTGTCATATAGGAACATGGAATGCTAGACGATTGTAATATATTGCTCTCTGAAACAAAAGATACAAAGTAGTATGTTTTGTATAAAATTTCAAATTAAGGCCTGTGAAGGATAGAAGAGGAAGATTGTACATGGATTAATAGTGGTTGTCTATAGATGGTGGGACAGTGAGTGTCTTCTATTTTCTTCTTTTTGCTTTTCTGCTTTTACTTAAATGTCTAAATTAACTATAAATGTGGTTGTTGTTAGATGCCACTGAGTCATGTCTGACTTATAACCACCCTCATAAGGTGTTTTTGTTGTTGTTGTTGTTGTACTGGGGGTTGAACCCAGGGCCTTGCACTTGCATGTTTTGCAAGTGCTGTACCACTGAGCTGAACCCTTAGCTCGTTTTTTTTTTTTTTTTTTTTTTTTTTTTTTTTTTTTTTTTTTTTTTTTTTTTTTTTTTTTTTTTTTTTTTTTTTTTTTTTTTTTTTTTTTTTTTTTTTTTTTTTTTTTTTTTTTTTAACTTTTTGAGAGAGGGTCTCATTAAATTATGCAGACTACCTCTGGTCTTGAACTTCTGATCCTCCTTCCTCTGCCTCCCGAGTCACTGGGATTACAGGCGTGTGCCACCATGCCTGGCTCCTCATGAGGTTTTCAATGGCTGATTGTTTTGAGATTGCTTTGGGGAATAGATTGCCACATCCATCCTGCTCCCATTTTTGTGGTGCTGGGAATCAAACCTGGGACCTTAGAGACTGCAGAACATCGCATCAGTTTTAAAGAGATCTTTCTTTTAAAGGTAGAAAGGTGATGATTCTGTTTGATTGGGTAACAACTGGGTAACCAGCTGTCTTCTAGGCAGTTGTTGAATAGACTGATCCCCAAATACATTCGAAACAGACACAAATTATGTCTTCAGGCATAATTGCTAATTAACCCTCTTTCTGCTCAGCGCAGGCGGCCCACTCAGCTGCCCGCAGGTCAGTGGGATGGAGGAGAACGTTGCCAAGTGCAGTTGGACCTGGCATCTGCTGCTCGCTTTTGCCGAACAGCTGTGCTCTGAGCCGGCAGCATGAAGACACTCACCTGCAGGAAATGGAAATAGGGCTGTGGAGTTGGTTTCCAGGCAGGGGTTGGGGGTAGGGGTGTCCAAAGAGCAGACAGGGTACCCTGGTCCCACTCTAACAGGTGCGTCGGCCAATCAGTGAAGCTGGAGCAGGGCACAAAGAACGTCTGTTGCTCTGAGTCACGAGTGACGGTTCCCCAGCTGTTGGATAAGCCCCTGGGTAGGATGCTGTCACAATTTGGCCGGGAACCCACAGTCTTTGGGCTCAGGACTTACAAAACAGAAGATCCTGGCAGGAGTTTTCCCGGAGCTTGACAGTGGGGCTGGACACAGATTAGAAGGTAGAGAGAAAAATAGCGCCCATAGAGGGACCAGTTGAACAGGAATCCTCACTATTCAGAGGTGTACTTTTATCACATATCTCTTGGTCTTGTCAGGCGCAGAGAGGGGTAACGTTCTTTACTGCCAGTAAAGAATGGTTCCCCAAAATTAGAAAGTGAGATATTTTGTTTCAACCGTGATTGCATATTTTTATTTTAATTTGTTTATTTCAGGGTGTTGCTTTTTATTGTTTAAGTTTATTTTGTGGCAGGTGATACTGTTTTTCCATTTCTGAAAGTAAGTGCTCTTTTAAAATCACAGTGGTTTCAGCAAAAAAATGGGTCACTAAAACGCTGTTAATAATATAGTAAGTATGAATAAAAGGCAAACATATTTAGAGTATGAAGCAAACAGCTATAAGATGGGTGTGTTAAGTGTTATCGGGGTGATCCTGTCCTCCGTGTTTTTTTCATTTTTTTCTTTTCTTTTTCTTCTTTGAGAGATTGTTGTTGTTAGGTGCCCTCGAGTTGAGTCCGACTCATAGCGACCCTCATAGGGTTTTCAACGGCTGACTGTTTCGGGATTGCCTTGGGAGTGGGTTGCCACGTCCTTCTTCCATTTTTGCGGTGCTGGGAATTGAACTCAGGACCGCAGAGACTGCAGAGCAGCGCTCTACCAATTGAGCTAAATCCCAGCCCACCTAGGATCTTGCTATGTAGCTCAGGCTGGCCCCACACTCAAAATCCTCCTGCCTCAGCCTCCCAAATGCTGGAATACAGGCACGAGCCATCATGCCTGACATCTCCAGGTTTTAAAAGACAACAATAACAAACAACACATACTTTCAAGTGAAAGGTTCAATGCTTTCTCCCTGAACGGGGTTGCTAGCAGTGTGACATTGGGCACCGGGTGGAGAAGAAACCATTATTGCAGCTCTAATCTAGAGCTGGTGGTACAAAAGGAAGGAGGTGGAACAGAAAATGGAGAGGAAAGTGGGACCTGGCCGAAACTCCTTCCTCCAGCCGGCTTGGCTCCTTGTTCTTATTTTCAAATAGCAGTGGTGTGGGGTGGAGCCAAGCTAAGATCTGGATCTGGGAGGTATCAGTCGCTGTGGGCTAGAGGCCTGCCCCTAGCCCAGCTCCTTTACCTCTGGGGGCCTCAGTTTCCCCACATGAAGGATGAGACCTGGGCTAATTGGCCTTTAAAGTCCCGTCCATAGCTAAGCTCCCACCTGCACGTCTTTTCTTTTTTTTCTTTCTTTTTCTATTCTTTTTCTTCCTCTTCTTCTTCTTTTTTTTTGCCAGTGGATTCCCCAGAGGGCCGCTAGATGGCAGTAGAGGCTTTTGCATTAGGACGCTTGGGTTGTTGGGCCTGCCTAATTTTGTCTTCCCCACCAGGCTCTGCTGGGAACGCTGCCCGGGAAGACTTCTGCATTGCTGACCTGACAGCTGCTGCCTGAATTTACTCCCTTGTGAGCCACCAAGGGGCAGAATTTAAAGGAGCCGCACTTCTTAGGAGTCCACAGCCCCGCTTGGGCAGAGCGCAACAGGATCAACTGCTCTTGGAGCCCAGTCGGTTCTTTCTGCTTCCCCTGGGGTCAGACCTCACCTGTTCTTGGTATTTGACACATGTTCCCGCAATGAGGTGATGACTGAGGGGAGCAGGGAGTGTGTAACAGGACATTAAGGGTAAAAAAGATGCCAGGGCCGTCTTTAGGGCAAAATTAGTTTCTGGGAGGGACTTGTGTTTGCACATCACTTTATAGTTAAAAAAAGAAAAACACTCATAATCATTAGCTTGTTTCATCTTTGAAACATCTTTTTGAGCTTAGTAGAAGTGGAGTTGTCTGTTTTATTTTTTAGATGAGAGAGCTGAATCTTGGGGTAAATAGGCAGGTGATTTGTATAAGTTCATCCTGTCACAAGTTGTGATCAGAACTCAAAACCCAGGTCATTTGCCCCCTTCCATCTTTCTGGGCTGGGATTTAGCTCAGTTGGTAGAGCACTGCACTGCAGTCTTTGAGGCCCTGCGTTCTATTCCCAGCACTGCAAAAACGGAAGAAGGACGTGGCAGTCTACTCCTGAGGCAATACCGAAATAATCAGCCATTGAAAACCCTACGAGGGTCGCTATGAGTTGGCCACGACATGATGGCACCTAACAACAACAACAACATCTTTCTAATGATCAAGGCATGCCATCAGAAACAACTGGCATTTGGATTCCTGTAGGGATTTGCAGAGCTGTACAGTTGAAAACCATCATTTACTCATTATATGCTCAGCATTTAACCACAGTCTGGGAGTAAAGAGCTGTAAAATAGATCACTGTTCTCACATGGGGCTGGGCTTTTGCTCAGTTGGTAAAGCGCTGCTCTGCACTTTCTGAGGACCTGGGTTCGATCCCTAGCACTACAAAAATGAAAGAAGGATGTGGCAGTTCACTCCCCAGCCCCAAATCCCAAAACAATCAGTCATTGAAAACCCTGTGAAGGTCACTATGAGTTGGACTTGACTGGATGACACCTAACAACAACAATCCTTATATATCTTCCTTAAATGTTTTGGGAACTGTTCTAGTGACTTTAAAAATAATTCCTCCTAATTTCTTTCACTCAATTTACAGATGAAAAAACAGAGTCACAGAGAAATTATGTAATGTGTTCCGGAACACATAGTGAAGCTGGGATTCAAAGGCAGGCAGTAGTGTTCTTTTTCTTTCAAAAGCAAAACTTTATTGAGATGTAATTTATATATCCTATAATTCGCTCATTTATAGTATACAATTCAGTGGTTCTTAGTATATTTGACTGAGATGTTCAAACATCATCACAGTCAATTTTAGAACATTTTTCATCACTCCAAAAATAAGCCCTGAGCCCATTAACAGTGGAGCAGTGGTATTTGTCTGCTCTTGTCTATTCCACCTCAATGGTTAACACGTGGCTCCTGCCTTGCAGGAGTTCCCTTGAGCTCAGGACACTGGCACGTACATTACTACACGATAGTGCAATAAACACAATGACAGTGGGCGCTGGGAGAACAGATAGGCTCCAGAGTAATGTGTACAGAGTTACAGAGTGAGGCGGAACTTCAAAGTAGGCGGGAAGGAGGGAGAAAGTTGGCGGCTTGAGTTTTCTCTTCCTAATAAAGTTGTAGACGACTGCATCAAATGCTCTTGGAAATTAAAACAATGTTCATAGAGGGGCTACTAAGAGCTAGTGTAGTGTGATGTCATCACATCAGCTAAGGACCCCTTTTAGTTCTTGGGGAATGGGATGGGGGTGGTTGGGTGGGCTAGGGGTATGGGTAAAGCCTGGGATCGACAAGGGCAAGTTAAAAGCTTTGAATGTAGCTGGGCATCATGGCGCACACCAATTATCCCAGTGACTGGGCAGGTGGAGGCAGGAGGGCAGGAGTTTGAGGCGAGAGGTAGCCTGGGAAACTTAGTGAGACCCTAAGATGTTGTTGTTGTTGTTAGGTGCCATCGAGTCGGGTCTAACTCATAGAGACCATCATAGGGTTTTCAGTGGCTGATTGTTTCAGGATTGTTTTGGGGGTGGATTGTCAGGTCCTTCTCCTGTTTTTGTGGTGCTGGGAATCGAACTGAGTGAGGGCTTCAGAGGGTGTAATGTGGCACTTTACCAACTGAGTTACACTCCACCCCTGTGTCAAGATAGTCCAGAAAAAAGGAGAAGTGTGCTGGGGTGCAGCGCAGTGGTAGAGCACTTGTCTAGTATGTGGGAGGGCTTGGGTTCAACACCCCAGTACTGAGAAAAAGAAATCCCCTCAAATGTTTGGTCTTTGTTCAGCTGGGAGGAAACGTGGTTGGCTTTGCTGTTGTTCCCAGGATCAACCCAGCGTGAGGCACACACGATTCCTTCCGCAGTGAAGTTGGTCTAGGATAGAATAATCTTGGGTGTTAGAGGAACTTCCAAGAAGCAGCACAAGGTGCAAAGAGCCCACAGCTGGGTTCTCACTTGATCCTTGTTGGTGTTGCCTCGGCTTCTCAAGGTGTACCGTGTTTAAGAAGATCCGTAACAGCTGACTCCAAACCCCAGCTCCTATAGCAATGGTTTCTGGGAGAACTCTGAAGATGGCGTTCCGGCGTCAATATCGGCGGGAAAGGTATAGTTAAAAGTCTCCTTTTCCTTATTTCCCAGTAATAATAATGTTATTGTTGTTGTTGTTAGGTGCCCTCGAGTCGTCAACGACTCATAGCAACCCTCACAGGGTTTTCAAAAGCTGAATGTTTCAGGATTGCCTCGGGAGTGGATTGCCAGGTCCTTCTCCCATGTTTGGGTGCTAGGAATTGAACTCGGGACCTCATAGACTGCAGAGCAGTGCTCTACCAACAGCTAAATCCCAGCCCCCAGTAATAATAATAATAATTGTTGTTGTTGTTAGGTGTCATCGAGTCGGTATCCGACTCATAGCGACCCTCACAGGGGAGACACTACTATCAGTGCTTCTCTGCTGTTCATAGGGTTTTCAATGGCAGATTGTTTTTTGGGAGTGGGTTGCCAGGTCCATCTCCCAAGCCTATAGCACCTGGTGTTCCCAGGCGGTCTCCCATTCAGGTACTAACCAGGCCCGACCCTGCTTAGCTTCTGAGACCTGACGGGATGGGATTCCACAGGGCTACGGCTGCAGGCAGTAATAATAATAGCTGCTGCTTATCAAATGCCTTCCAGTGTGAGGCAGTGTGGTAGGGAGTTTCCCAGCCAAATCTCATGCCAATAAACCTGCCAGCTTCACATTGTTACCTCCATGTTGGGGGGATTGGGATCAGCAGATGGGAGGTCATTTGCTCGAGGTTCCCATAAAGAGCCACAGGGCTAGAATTCTAGCCAGTGTGACGGCTCATCCTGCTTTGTCGGGACTTTGCTGTTTTTAAGATGGAAAAGTCTCCCATCCCGTCGACCCCCTGAGTCCTGGGCAAGCTAGGATGGCTGATCAGCCTCATACCTGATCAGTTGCTTTCCAGGTATGGGGCCACGGAAGACTGAGAGGCTTTCCCGGCCCCTCTGGGCAGCAGTATGTGGTTTGAGGTCCCTTCTGAACCCCTTTGGACCTGC
>VMDO01036897.1:0-14767 GCA_007922755.1 Pedetes capensis
CCACCTGGGAACACCAGGTGCTGTAGGCTTGGGAGACCAATCTGGTAACCCATTCCCAAAAAACAATCTGCCACTGAAAACCTACAAACAGCTGAGAAGCACTGACAATAGTGTTTCGCTTGTTGTACACTGGGTCACTATGAGTCGGATACTGACTCCACTGCACCTAAGAACTACAACAACATACTATAAATATAATATGCCTATAGGATCTGATCCCTTATGATCTGGAAAGGTAAGCAGGGTCTGGCCTGGTTAGTACTTGGATGCAAGACAGCCCGGGAACACCAAATGCTGTAGACTTGGGAGATGGACCTGGCAACCCACTCGCAAAAAAAACTCAGCCATTGAAAACCCTATAAAGAGCAGAGAAGTGCTGACAATACTTTTTCATCTGTTGTATGTAGGGTCGCTATGAATTGGACACCAATTCGATGGCACCTAAAAACAACAACAATATATATAGTATATACCATATAGCGAAGATATTATATACTATATAATAGTGTAATATAAATACTATATATATACAGATTCACATTTTTACCTGATATCTACTCCACCCCTGGTTTACCAGATGAGAGAGGCTGCTCCTGATTTTTCTGCAGTCTGGCAATTGCTTCAGAATTATGTCTCACTCCCAGGTTCTCTATTCAGGGACTCAATTTTGTTTATTTCCAGACTATTCATTAGATCTAGAGATGTCTGGTTTACCATTTGGGATGAATTTCACTTCTCCAGCTAGGTCTCTATGCAGCAAGGCTGAGGCTCATCTCTTTCACTCCTTGAGACTTCAGTTCTATGCATCCAAAGCCTGGAAGTGCTACTTTGTTTATTCCAAGAGATTTGAAAAACAACTATGTGGGCAACTGACTGGAAAAGATCCATGTTTGTGGCTATTTCCAAGAAAGTTGATACAACTGAATGTGGAAACTAACAAATGAATTCGTTAATATCACACACAAGCAAAATTTTCTGAAATATCATTTTAAAGCAACTGCACCAGTATATAGACAGGGAACTAACTGTCTGAAAATAAAGATAGATTCTGAAGAGGGAATGGAACCAGGGACATCATTATTGATGTCAGATGGATGTTGGCCCAAATCAGAGAATACCAAACAGACCTTTATCTATGTTTTATCAATTATGAAATGGCATTGGACTGTGTGGAACATAACAAATTATAGATAACACTGTGAAGGATGGGAAGGAACACCAGAGCTCTTAATTGTACTCCTGAACAATCTTTGCATGGACCAGGAGGCAGTGTTTTGAACAGAAAAAGGAAACACTAATTGGTTTTAAGTGGAGAAAGGTGTGTGCCAGGGATGTATCCTTTCATCAAACATCTTCATTTTCTATGCTGAGCAAATAATCTCAGAGGCTGGACTTTATGAAGAAGAATGGGGCCTCATGATTGGAGGAAGACTCATTAACAACCTGTATTATGCAGATGACACAACGCTGCTTGCTGAAAGTGAAGTTGAAACATTTACTGATGAAGATCAAAGAACACAGCCTTCAGTATGCTTTGCACTTCAACATCAACAAAACAAAAGTCCTTACAGCAGGGTCAATAAGCAACTTTATGATAAATGAAGAAAAGATTGAGATTGGCAATGATTTTACTTTATTTGCTTCTACAGTCAACACACATGGAAGCAGTAGTCAAGAAATCAAATGATGCATCACATTGGGAAAGGCTGTTGCAAAAGATCTCTTTAAAGTGTTGAAAAGATACATGTCACATTGAAGACGAAAGTGCACCTGACTCATGCCATGGTTTTTTCAGTCACATCATATGGTTGTGAAATCTGGACACTGAATAAGGACGACAAGATTAGAATTGATGCTTTTGAATTATGGTGCTGGAGAAGAATATTGAATATACCATGATCTGCTACAAGAACCAACAATTCTGTCCTAGAAGAAATGTAACCAGAGTGTCCATTGGAAACAAGGATGGCTATACTGTGTATTACTTATTTTGGACGTGCAGTCAGGAGGGACAAAACCATGGAAAAGGACATCATGTTTAAGAGAGAGGCAGGTCAATATAAAAAAAAAACAAAAATCAAAAAACTGTCAGTTGTATTGACACAGTGTCTGCAACAATGGGCTTAAACAAAAGTAAGACCACGTGCCTGCCACAGAATCTGGGACTGTTTTCTTCTGTTGTATATAAGGTCACTATGAATCAGATCTGACTCAAAGACAACTAACAATGCCATGTTACAATATATTATTTAAAATAAAGTTATATGTTTTTTCACATTTTAGTATGGCTAATAAATATAAAATTACTTAGTATTATATTATATTAGGTTGAACAACACTATCCTAGAACAATGTGCACACACACAGTCAAAACAAAAGAAGATCTCATAAAAATATTCTTGATTAACTTTGATCTAGGATTCAGACTTTATTTTCAATAAAAACCATTAGAAATCAGCATTTTAGAGTTTACTAGGACTTTCTGTGGACATGATAGCAAATGCCTCTAGTACGAGCACTCAGGAGGCCAAAGCAGGAAGCCTTGGCTATATAGTGAATTCCAGGTCAACCTAAACTACATAGCAAGAACTTATCTCAACAAACCAAAAAATTTAAGAAAAGGTCTTTCAAATTACCCATATTGTCTTTCTAGATAACCTGGTCAGATGATTACTATTGTATATATCTACTTAATAGGAAACAATTTATTTGGGAAAAAATAAAATGGAGCAGATAAATTTCACTGTTTGCAATTCAATAAACAAACTATAGTCATCTAGTGAAATGTTTATTATAGCCATGTTGTCGATGCTGTTGCATTCTGTTGAAAGATATTTTAAATCATTTAATTAAATAATTAAATATTGATTTGATTCAGACCAATTTTTTAAAGATTTATAAAAATTGTGCCTAAATGTAAAATGTTCTGCTTATTTCCAAAGAGTTCATACATCTGACAAACCTGTTAATGAAAGTGAGTTTTCCTCTTTAGCTAAGATCAGACTACAATTAACAGAAATTTACCTGTTTGGATTCTCAGATATATTATCCAGGAACATATTTCCTATCTCTATTAGAGTGGATTTTTTTACCTCCATAACATTCATTTCATTCCTCCCTCGCTGTGGGACAACCATTCAATTTGAATGAGACTAGCCTTCATTACATGGGTGAGCACTGAAAAGCATAATACAATTAGCACAATCCTATTTCTTATATAATGTCAATTAAATTATACATTGTCAATTACAGTAACAAATCAACCAATATATAATATTCCTCTAGACATTTTGATTGGTTCCATTTGGTTCAGAATGAAGGACAGGATTTTCATAGAAAGGTGTAGTGTGCTTGTGTAAATCCAGTAATTGCTGTAGGCATTTTGCTACCAGGAAGCATAGCTTATAAATAATTGCAACACATGAAGGAGGGCAGAGTTGAAAATATTCACTCAGGTGGAGTTTTGATAGTGGCTGAATTCCTACCCTTATTCTTTCCCAAGTGTTTTTCACTAATACATATCTTTCCATATTGAAAACAATTTAAGCTGAATCTTCTTCTACATGTAATCATCCAAATGGAAGCTCTGTGTGGTGGTACAAGCCTGTAATCCCAGAGACTAGGGAGACCAAGACAGGAAGGTGGCAAGTTCAAGGCCAGAGACAACCTATGTAACATAGTGAGATCCTGTCTAAATAAATATATAAATAAATAAATAAATAAATAAATAAATAAATAAAATGGGCTACTGGTTCAGCCCTATGGTAGAACACTTGCAAAGTATTCGTGAGGCCCTGATTCAACCCCCAAGTACTGCAAAGATAAAGAAAAATGTCCAAAATACTTGTAGTTTTTCTTTGATTTATTTTTATATTTTACTGTAAATATTTCTTTGGCTGCCTGATAGAATTTCATATTTGTGTTTACTAATCTCAGGCTTTTTTCTATATTATTCATTTGTCTTGTCTTCTTCAATTCTATCTTTCTGCCCCTCGTAACTGGCATGACTAGTCATGGACAACGCAGTTGGTTTGAGATTAGATAGAAAACCGCAGTTTGTTACAATTTGACATGATTATATTTAGTGTTTAGATTCCTCTTTCCAAAAATTTTGGTTAGTCATGTTGGGTTATTTTAAATAGACAATATTTTGCTTGAATTAGTCTTCATAATTGGGGAATACCATTGCAATTTATTTAATTTTCCTTTTAAGGTATTGCTGCTTTCTTATTTGATTTCTATATAAATAACTGCGTTTACTATGAAATTTATTTTTATATCTAATAAAGTGTCCAAAATCATTACCCTGAGTTTTTCCTTGAATTCAGTGATTTTAAACATATCACTCTATTTTGTAGATGTGTTTCTACATTTATTCTCATCTGCTTTCTCTTAAATGTGACCTTATGGATACTATCAATTGTTCCAGTTTAATGCCTTTCTGGGACATAATACTTTGACTGCTCCCTCTACACTCACCCAATTCTACTGCTACTCACAGATGATGCTTCTATTGACCATTACTCTGTCTGATGTTTGACATATATCTCATACTGTAAGTGGATTCAACCTAGGATGTCATTTTATAGTATATACAATATATAGTTATATATTGTTTGTATAACCCACATAAGAGTGGGCAAGAATGAACAAACAGGAAATATAGGAGCTACAGCTTCCCATAGATTGTCTGTGGCACTGCAAAAAAAAATCTGGTAACCATTTTCAAGCATTATTAGGGATCTTTTCAGTTCAAACATTGTTAAAATACTGCTTTGCTACAACTTGACAAGAATGACGTAGATTTTAAAAATACAGATGAAGACTTGAAGTAGTCAGATGAGAGCCAGCACCACAACATTATTTAGGCACAACCAAGGTGTTCTAGATCTATACTATTTAATAGAGTAATGTGTCTTTATGCAACTATTGAAATATGAAATCTGGATAGTCCAAATTGAGATGAGTCATGAATTTAAAACACACACTAGATTTCATAGACTTAGTATGAATAAAAATGAATATAAAATATCTCTATATTTTATATGGGGCTGGGATTTAGCTCAGTGGGTAGAGCACTGTGCTGAAGTCTCTGAGGTCCCGAGTTCAATTCCCAGCACCGCAAAAATGGGAGAAGGGCCAGGCAATCCACTCCCAGGGCAATCCTGAAGCACTCAGCCATTGAAAACCCTATGAGGGTTGCTATGAGTCAGATACCGACTCGACGGCACCTAACAACAACAACAACATATTTTATATTGTTTGTATAATGTAATATAATATTTATCATGTTGTTAAATAAAGTCATTAAAATTTGTTTTATCTCTTTCTTTTCATGTTTAAAGAAGCTATCAGAAAGTATGAAATCACATATGTTGTTTACATTATATTTTTGTTGGGTAGTGCTGTTCTGTGGTATGACTAAAGCCCTTCAATAGAGATCAGTTCCTAAGAAATTAAAACCTAAAGCTTGCATAAACATGTTCTAAGAACTGGTAATAAAACTACTGAAGCAAGAAAACAATCCTATCTAGCTATGTGAAACAAAAGCCATGTGAGGCCTGGGAAACTTTTAACAAGCTCCCTAGGTTGATGCAAGGACAGGGTCAGTTCCAAGAACCACTGTTTTATAGCCATTCTGGAGAAACCCTTTTTCATGGTCTTCATAAATTTCCAAACTAAAGGACACCTTTGAGGGACTGTTATAAAAGAAACCTGTACCCAATGGGCTTTCCTTGACTTGGAATGTGGAAGAAAATTAGTCAAGTAACTCTCTTAACTGTGGCTTAAAGATGCACCTTGTCTGCCAAGTGGGCTATAAGCAGAAAAAATAAAGATGAAAGGAAATATCCTATTGTGAAGTGTACCATATTTTTCACGATCACAGGTATAGTTTATAATCACAAAATTTCCTTTAGACAGATAACCTCAGTCTGTAATGAACATTGGCTTGAATACAATGAGAATAGTCATGATAGACAGAGATTACAATTCATAGAAATAAAAACAAAACTGGTAGCAGTAGTGAGAGTGTGCAGGCAGATTAAGATATTAAGAGTGGTATTTGCTTCTAAAAGGCAAGAACCAAGGCAGAATTTGTGTATGTGACAGAGAAAACTGCTAAACATATTTATGGAATTAATTTAAAATTCTGTTTTTACAATATGCTTCTTGTTGTTAGGTGCCCTTAAGTCGGTATCCAACTCATAGTGACCCTATGTACAATAGGCGAAACACTATTGTCAGTGCTTCTCTGCTACTCATAGGGTTTTCAATGGCTGACTTATCTTTGGGCATGGGTTGCCAGGTCCTTCTCCCAAGCCTACAGCTCCTGGGGTTCCTGGGCAGTCTCCCATCCAAATACTAACCAGGCCCAACTCGGCTTAGCTTCTGAGATCTGATGGGATCAAATGCCACAGGGTTATGGCTGCAGGTTAAAATATGCTTACTTTTCTTTTAAAATATAAAGTTATGGTAGGAATACTAAAGCAGTCAAAAATAAATTTTAGACCTTAGTGATGTTAGTAAGGTAGAGGAATAAGTGTTTTCCACTGTCAACTCCTTACATCAATTTTGATAACTCCCAATGGACAAGAATTCCTTTGTGGGAGTCCAGGAACCCAGGAGTGAAGTTGTACCAGGCCATCTTGGCAATACATCCAATAATGGATGTATTGACTATAGTAAGGATAACAGTTTTCCTTTATTTGCACCAGACCTCACCAAAGGTGGTGCAACTCAGTCCCAATAGAAACCTCCTATGCTCAAGGTTTCTCACTCAGGGGAAAAAGACAGTTGTGAGTACCTAGTACCCCCAGACCTGCATGAAACTGCTTACTAGTCCCATTTCTTTCCTGACTAACCCAAAATACTGAGATGATGGTCCTCAGGAGCAGCATACCAATTCGATCATGAGTGGACTTTCTGATGATATTGGAGAAGCAGTCAATAGGACCCTTCCTTCTTTGTTGAATTCCAAGCATTTCTTCTAATGAGACCCCATCTGTCTTCCTTATTCCTCCAAACAGCCATGATCTCAGTATTTTTGGAGTATTGACTACAATGGCTTTAATGTTCCCCTCAGATTAAAGTTTAGATAGGCTTCTTCTTGATGCTAGGTCCCTGATCTCTCTTTTCTTAAGATCATTTACTTAGAAAACTTTAACTGTAAAACTCTCCATCTGCTCTTTGGCAATGTAAATCTTTTTAAAAGATTCTTGCCAGTCTTACAACCCAGGCATGTCGTTCTCGGAGACCCAGGTGTCATCATTTTGAAATGAAATCATTAAGAAATGCACCTTCTCTTTCTCCCCCTGACTATGGAAGAAGGAGAGCCTAACATTGTTGGGGACCTTATTCCAAGTTGCAAAACTAGCCCTACTCATAAATCTATGAGAAGCTTAATTTTTCTTTGGATGAAACTAACTGACATTGTTTCATTATGAAAAAGTAAATATAAAGTCATGTATAGCTAATTAACAAATTTGGATGGCATAGGAATCCCCTCCTAATGTCTTCCAAGTTACTTTCAGCTAGCTTATCCCAGTGCATAAAAAACTTCTCACCCTTTGTTTCAGCATAACTGAATTCAGACTCAGTTACGATCTTTCTCCCCTATTGCAATAGTCTTGAATAAAGTCTTCCTTACCTGTTTAATTTCGTTGATTGCAATTTCTGCCCTGACACTACTTGGTATAATTGTTGAGAAGGATACATGACTTAATACACATGAAGCATCCAGTGTTATGTTCTGTCGATATTAAGTACTCAATAACTTTCAATTATTTTAACTATCATAATTGATTTAACCTCTACTGTATTGACACTTTTATTATCTCAAGAAATATTTTCACTTTATTTAAAATGATTATTTACTCTTTCACAATCAGACAGTGGTTTCCATAGTTTATTTTCCCAGATTTTTAGTATATTTTAATTTTAAAATTTAGAAGAGATTCAGGAAGTAAGTTCTCTTCTTTGAAAGGAAGCCCAAAGGGCTGCCATAGAGAAAGGATTGAGTTAAAGAGAAGCTTGTTGTTGTTGTTAGGTGCCGTAGGGTCAAGTCCGACTCATAGCGACCCTATGTATAGCAGATCGAAACGATTGCCAATTCTGGGCCAGGCAAATGATCTTATTTATGTTTAAGCCCATTGTTGCAGACACTGTGTCAATCCATCTGGTGGAGGGTTTTCCTCTTTTGCATTGACCTGCCACTCTCCCAAAAATGATGTCCTTCTCCAGGGATTAATCACTCCTGACTTTTCACCATTTATCGTGAAGTTGCGTGCTGACACAGTCATGAGGATTTTTGTTTTGTTGATGTTCAGTCATAACCCATATTGAAGGCTATGATCTTTGATCTTCATCAGTAAATGTTTTAAATCCTCTTCACTTTCAGCAAGCAGAGTTGTGTCATCTGCATAACGTAGGTTGTCAACGAGTCGTCCTCCAAACCTGATGCCACGTTCTTCCTCATAAAGTCCAGCTTCTTGGATTATTTGCTCAGTGTATAAATTGAAGAGATAGGGTGAAAGGATACAGCCCTGATGCACACCTTTCTCAACTTTAAACCAGGCAGTGTTTCCATGTTCTATTTAAACAACTGCCTCCTCGTTCATGTACAGAATTCTTATGAGCACAATTAGGTGTCTGGTATTCCCATTTTCTGAAGTGTTATCCATAATTTGTGATGATCCACACAATCAAATGCCTTTGCATAGTCAATAAAACATAGATAGACATCTTTCTGATGTCTGATGTCTGCTTTCAGCTAATATTCACCTGACATCAGCAATAATGTCCCTGGTTCCCAGTCCTCTTCTGAATCCTGCTTGATTTTTCAGTAATTCCCTGTCTATGTACTGCTGCAGTTGCTTCTGAATGATCTTTAGTAGAATTTTGCTGTTATGTGATATTAATGATATTGTCAGATAGTTTGCACATTCAGTTGCATCTCCTTTTTTGGGAACAGTCACAAATATGGATCTCTTCCAGTCAGTTGGCCAAGTTCCTGTTTTCCAAACCTGTTGGCACAAACATGTTCACACCTCAAGTGCTATATCTGTTTGTTGTAACATCTCTATTGGTATCCCATCAATTCCTGGAGCCTTGTGTTTCAACAGGTCTTTCAAGGCAGCTTCCACTTTGTCCTTCAACACCATTGGTTCCTCTTCATATGAAACCTTTTGGAATGGTTGGTCATCTACCAATTCTTTCTTGTATAATAACTTTGTATATTCTTCCCATCTTCTTTTGATGTTTCCTGTATCATTTAATATTTTCCCTGTAGAATCTTTCTCTACAGCCACTCGAGGCTTCAATTTTTTCTTCACTTCCTTGAGCTTGACAAACACAGAGCATGTTCTTACCTTTTGGTTTTCTTCCTCCAGCTCTTTGCACGTCATTATAATATTTGTTTTTGTCTTCTCGAGCTGCCTTCTGAAATCTTCTGTTTAGTTCCCTAACTTCATCATGTCTTCCTTTTGCTTTAGCTGCTCGACATTCAAGGGCAAGGTCCAGTGTCTCTTTTGACATGTAATTTGGTCTTTTCTTTTTTTCTTGTCTTTTTAAGAACTTTTTGCTTCCTTCTTGAATGATATCTTTTATGTCATGCCACAGCTCTTCTGCTCTCCTATCATTTGTGTCTAATGCATTAAACCTATTTTTGAGGTGGTCTCTGAACTCAGGTGGGATATACTGAAGGTCATACCGTGGCTCTCGTATACTTGTTTTAATTTTCTTCAGCTTCAGTTTGAACTTGCATATGAGAAGTTGATGGTCTGATCCACAGTCAGCACCTGGTCTTGTTTTGACATTTTGTAGGGAGCTTTTCCGTAATTTCTTTTCCCATATGTAGTCAATTTGATTATTGTATGTTCCATCTGGTGAAGTCCATGTGTATAGTCTCCATTTATGTTGTTGAAAAAATGTATTTGCAATGAAAAGGTCATTGGTCTGATAAAATTCTATCATGCGATCTCCAGCTTCGTTTCTGTCACCAAGGCCATATTTTCCAACTACTGAGCCATCTTGTTTGTTTCTAACCTTTGCATTCCAGTCACGTGTGATTATCAGTATGTCTTGATTGCATGTTTGATCTATTTCAGATTGCAGACGCTGATGGAAGTCTTCCCTTTCTTCATTTGTGGCCTTAGTGGTGGGTGCATAAATTTGAATAATCGTCATATTAACTGGCCTTCCTTGTGGGCATATGGATATTATTCTATCACTGACAACATTGTTTTTCATGTCCGATCTTGAAATGTCTTTTTTGATAATGAATTCAACCCTATTTCTCTTTAGTTTATCATTCCAAGCTTAGTATACCATATAATTGTCTGATTTAAAATGGCCTATGTCGGTCCATTTTAGCTCAATGATGCCTAGATTGTCAATGTTTATGCACTCCATTTCTCTTTTAATGATTTCTAGTTTTCCTAGATTCATACTACGTACATTCCTTGATCCAGTTATTAATGGATGTTTACAGTTGTTTCTCCTCATTTTGAGTCGTGCCACATCAACAAATGGAGGTCCCTGGAGTTTTACTCCATTTCTGTCATCACCGTAGACTCTACTTTGAGGAGGCAACTCTTCCCCAGTAGTCTTTTGAGTGGCTTGCAACCTGGGTCCTCATTTTCTGGCAATATATCTGACAGTGTTCCTTTGCTATCCATAGGGTTTTCAATGGCTAGTTGTTTCGGGAGTGGTTCGCCAGGTCCTACTCCCTAGTCTGTCTTAGTCTGGAAGCTCAACTGAAAACCTGTCCACCATGGGTAACCTTGCTCATATCTGAGGTACCAATGGCAGAGCTCTCAGCCTCATCCCAACACACAAGCCCCCACAGTGAGGCAAAGTGACAGACGTGTAGGGGATACACACACACACACACACACACACACACACACACACACATTTATATGTGTGTGTGTGTGTGTGTGTGTGTGTGTGTTTGTGTGGCTGGGGTTTAGCTCAGTTGGTAAAGCACTTCTCTACAGTCTCTGAAGTTCCCAGTTTGATTTCCAGCACCAGAAAAATGGGAGAAGGATTTGGCAATCCACTCCCAAGTCAATACAGGAACAATCAGCCATTGAAAACACTATGAGAGTCACTATGCATCAGGGATGACTCAGTGGCACCTAACATACATACATACATACATACATACATACATACACACACACACACACACACACACACACACACACACACACACACACATATATGCTGGGATTTAGCTCAATTGGTAGAGTGCTCTGGTACACTCTCTGAGGCACTGAGTTCAAGTCCCAGAACCACTAAAATCACAGAACTTTGCAACTCACTCGCAAAACCATGTTGAAACACTCAATCATTGAAAACCTATGAGGGTTGCTATGAGTTGAACACAACTTGATGGTACCTAACAACAACAACATAAATGTTATGTAGTATTATATACAAATATACATGGTTATATTTAAATTTAGGAACTGATACTTACTAGGTAAGTGCTTTACCACAGAGCCACAGCCTCACTTCCTTCTTACTTTTTTATTTTGAGACAGGATTTTGCTAAGTTACACATGCTGCTTTGTGATCCTCCTGCCTCAGCTTCCTGAGTCACTAAGATATATAGGCATACACCATGGTGCCGAGCACATTTTATATTTTTGCAGAGTGAACATTCTAAATCATAGATCCAATCCAGTTACTTTCAAATTTAAAAACTTTTGCTTGCTTGCTCCTTCTCCCCAAGTGAAATTCAATTCCTAACACTGAAGACCTTCCACACTCTGGCCCAAAGCTATGACTATCCATGTTTCCATCTAGTCCCCTGCCCTAATGTGTCCTTTATCTAATGACACTCAGTGTCTTTTTGTTACTGATACAAGCAATTCTTTCAGGTGTCATATATTTGTGCATGCTGCTCTATTTGCAAAAATTATTCTTTCAATGGGCATATGTTGAATGATTGAATGAATCATCGGATCATCATGGTCAACTAATGACTACCATTTGATGTTCTTTTTAAATGTTCATTTCTTTCCTCTCTTTTATGAAGTTAACTATTTTCACAGATGTGGGTATATCTGTTTTGAACAGCATTTGCTGATCCCTCTAAAATGGCTGTACATTGTAAGGTAGGGTCTGCATAAAGTTTTCAGAGTAAAGCAAGTGGCCAAGCTAAGTAAAATGATAACTTTAATTTTCTATAGAAGATTACTCTTCTAAGAATATAAAACTCCTGGCTCTAAAGCAGCTGGTTGCTTCATTACTCTGTTTTCAGGTGATTTATTTAATTCTAGCTTTCAATCGCATCCTGAATGATTGGTTTTGCTAGAAATATGATAGATGGATAAGTGGAATGTTCCTGTTTCTTACATTTTCAAAATCCTAATATATGTCCCAGATGCACAGCAGAAAGCAAAGAAGGGGACCTTCAGCCAAATTGACATTTTTCCAGATTGCATACTAAAGCATCATTACACAATCAAAATCCTAAACATTAATTAATATCCTGGACATTCTATAGTCAAATCTAGAGTTAAATATGCAGAAGTGTTTCCTAGAACTTAGAAGGAAAGATCATGTGTTATTTAAATAAACTTATTAAGACAAGATGAAGTTTTCAGTTAGAGCTGTTAAGTTGTTTTAACTTTGTTCTGATGAAGAAGAAAACAAGGCTTTGAGCTTCTTGAAAGGAAGAAGTTATATATGCATGAAGTATTGATTTAGCCTTCTTGATCCAGGTCTCCCAGAATACCAGCATTATATAATGCATCTCCATTTGTTCATAATGCATTAAAGGGCATCCTATTTTTTTTTCTCCTACCTGAATTTACTTTGAAATAAAGGCTTCTCCAAGTATTACGCCCTTTTTAAAAATAGTTTCTTGTGTGCTTTTTTCTATGACTGCTTTCTGATGTTATAATCTTTTAAAAGTTTGCAAAGATTTCTCTATATCTCCCCATAACTAAAATGTACTTTGTATATACAATGGAACTTCTGGGAAAACTGGATATTAACAGATTATCAGGCTTATGCCCGGTCTTAAAATGGTATAAAACAATGAGTTATTGAACCAAACTGAAATGCCAATGCCCCTTAAATGAAGGATACAAGAAGTTGTGATTTAAAATTATCTGCATTAAATATGCATGACACAAAACAACATATGAGAGATGCTTAGAAGAAAATGACTTTGGTTTGCCAGTGAGAAAGCAGAGCAAATTCTCACAAAGGAGAACTATAATGTGTTATTTCTATTCATGCGATACCATAGTGAATAATCATAATGGTTTTGAAGGATGCCAGACGTAATTTGGCATATTTTTGGCCTTTGTGGCCTTACATTGATTTATTTATTATATGTAATTTTATATCACTATAAGTTCCCATGAAATTCTTCATGCATACAATGCCTCATATCCAGAGGGTATGACATATCCAGAGGTGAAATGACATTGACTCATTATTTGGGTAGACTGTCTTTTCTATAGAAGATGAGTAAGAAAATAGACAATAGAAAGATTATGAGATAGCATGTTTACAGTGAAATTAAATACACCTATTCGGTCTCCTCATAAAGTCCAGCTTCTCGGATTATTTGCTCAGTGTATAAATTGAAGAGATAGGGTGAAAGTATACAGCCCTGATGCACACCTTTCTCAACTTTAAACCACGCAGTGTTTCCTTGTTCTATTCGAACAACTGCCTCCTGGTTCATGTACACATTTCTCATGAGCACAATTAGGTGTTCTGGTATTCCCATTTTCCAAAGTGTTATCCATAATTTGTTGTGATCCACACAATCAAATGCTTTTGCGTAGTCAATAAAGCATAGATAGACATCTTTTTGATATTCTCTGCTTTCAGCTAATATCCACCCTGACATCAGCAATGATGTCCCTAGTTCCCCGCCCTCTTCTGAATCCCGCTTGATTTTCCGGTAATTCCCTGTCTATGTATTGCTGCAGTCGCTTCTGAATGATCTTTAGTAGAATTTTGCTGGTGTGTGATATTAATGATATTGTCCGATAGTTTGCACACTCAGTTGGATCCCCTTTTTTGGGAATAGGCACAAATATGGATCTCTTCCAGTCAGTTGGCCAAGTAGCAGTTTTCCAAATCTGTTGGCATAAATGAGGAAGAACGTGGCATCAAGATTGGAGGAAGACTCATTAACAACCTGCGTTATGCAGATGACACCACTTTGCTTGCTGAAAATGAAGAGGATTTAAAACATTTACTGATGAAGATCAAAGATCACAGCCTTCAACATGGGTTACGACTAAACATCAACAAAACAAAAATCCTTACGACTGGGTCAGCACGCAACTTCACATTAAATGGAGAAAAGATTGAGGTTGTCCAAGATTTTACTTTGCTTGGCTCTATAATCAACACCCGTGGAAGCAGCAGTCAAGAACTCCAAAGACGCATTGCTCTAGGAAAAGCTGTGGCAAAAGATCTCTTTAGAGTATTGAAAAGCAAAGATGTCACATTGAAGACGAAGGTGCGTCTGACTCATGCCGTGGTATTTTCAGTGGCATCATATGGTTGTGAAAGCTGGACATTGAACCAGAAAGACAGAAAAAGAATTGATGCTTGTGAATTGTGGTGCTGGAGACGTCTATTGAATATACCATGGACTGCCAAAAGAACCAACAGATCTGTCCTAGAAGAGGTACAACCAGAGTGCTCCTTGGAAGCAAAAATGGCCAAACTGCGTCTTACATATTTCGGACATGTAGTCAGGAGAGAACAATCCCTGGAGAAGGACATC
>VMDO01036898.1:0-14768 GCA_007922755.1 Pedetes capensis
TCTCTAAAGAAGCAGAACCAATAGATAGTAGTTATTAGGTACCGTCAAGTTGGGTACGACTCATAGTGACCTTATGTACAATAGAACGAAACACTACTCAACACTGCTATGCACTCAGTCTTCTTATGTTTGAACCCAATGTTTCAGCCACTGTGTTTCTTCTCATTTTGAGTCATGCCACATTAACAAAAGGAGGCCCCAAAGGCTTTACTCCATTCCCATCATTAAGGTCGACTCTACTTTGAGGAGGCAACTCTTCCCCAGTTGTCTCTTGAATGCCTTGCAGCCTGGGGGGGGTGGGGGCTCATTTGCAGGGAACTATATTTGACAGTGCTTCTCTGCTATTCATAGGGTTTTCAATGGCTGATTATTTGGGAAGGGGGCTGCTGGGTCCTTGTCCTTAGTCTTTCTTGGTCTGGAAGCTCAGCTGAAACCTGTCCACCATGAGTGGCCCTGCTGGTATCTGAAATATTGGTGGCATAGCTTTCAGCATCACAGCAACACACAAGCCCCACAGCAAGACAAGCTGACAGACGTGGGTGAATAGTTATATATCTTAAAATAGCTACATATTTATACATACCACATGTATATATACATTTGTGTATATGTATGTGCATGTATACACATACATAAACACGTGGATGGCAGAAAGAGAGAGATATTTTAAGGAATTGGCTCTCACGATTGTAGGGGCTGGCAAATCTGTGATCTGCAGAGCAAGCCGGCAGCCCAGAAACTTGGCTGGGAGTTAATGCTGCACGCTTGAGGCTGGGTTTCTTTTCCAAGATCTCCATTTTTGTTCTTAGGGGCTTCAACACAAAAAGCTGCCCACCACGGAGGGTTCTGCAGCTCAGCTTCCCAGCCCTGGATCACAGGACCTGGGCGTGTGGCAGAGTTGTTGTTGGTAGGGCAGGAAGCTCTGGGCTTCCTTGTTTCATGGCCGGTAGCAGTGGCTGACACTATTGCCTCCATGGGCTGTCATGCCCTGAGTCCCCCCCAGGCCCATGTCTACTTGGTGTTAGGACAAGAAATTTAGAATGGAGTGGGTGTAGGGGGGATGACTAAACCAGCAATGCCTTTGGCCCTTCTTTACCCCGATGCTGCCCCTGTGTGCACACACGAGGCATATCCTGAAACTCCCCGGTGTGCACCTGGGAGACCAGGGGAGGAACCCGGGGCTCCTTCCATCCTGAGGGGAGGTCAGCGCAGCTCCGTACACTGTGATCCTGAACTGCGTCTGCGTCCTCAGCCTTGACGTTGCGTGAGCAGAATGCGTTCAGAGAGGGAATACCTTCACACCAACCCAACCTTGGTCCCCGTTTATAGTGTGAGGCACCCACCCTCTTTGGACCTGGAAATTGCAGGACCCCTTTTGCAGAGGAGGAAGACTTCGGCACAGAGAAATAAAGGTTACTCGCCCAAAGTAACGTGAGGCTAGTTGGAGACTGAGCTGGGGACATCCCTTCAAGTCTGTGTGACTCCAAAACCTGACCATATGGCCCTGATGCCGTGTTGCCTCTCAAGTGGCACAAGTTCACTGAGCACCTGCAGGGAGCTGGTCACTGCCCCCCTCCCTCTGGCCTCCTCCCCAGCTTGTAGGAGGTACAGCTCATCTGGGACCACTGAGGCTGCGGGCAGGCCAGTGGGTGCTGCCAGACCAACATCCCACCTTTCCCCTCAGCCTCCTGAAGGACCCCTTGGCCAAGGAGGTGGTGGACATTCCTCCCAAGGACTTTCCCACTGGTGGGGCTGGTGGAGGGCCCAGCCTCTCCCACTTCCTCATTCCTCTCTTATCTCTGAGCACCTTGGTATAGGGCCAGTGCCCCCCCCCCTTATTTTTTGCGATACAGGGGGTTGAACCCAGGGTCTTGGGCCTGCACACTCTTCAAGTGCTGGACCACTGAGAGCTGCACCCCCAGCCCATTTTTTTACTTTTTGAGACAGGGTCCCTCGAAGTTACACAGACTGCCTCTGTTCTCGAACTTGTGATCCTCCTGCCTCCTCCTCTCGAGCTGTTGGGATTACAGGCGTGCGCCACTGCGCCTGGCTAGGGTCAGTCCCCTTCCACGCCCCCGAAAGGAAAGCGAGGCCTCCCAGAGACTACTGAGTCCAAATCCGCCATGACAGCCAACAGCAGATAAACCCACATAAACCCAGATAAACCCAGAGCAGATGAGCATCTCCGGGCCGCAGGGCCAGGGTCGCAGAGGCCTTGTGTGCGCAACTGAGCCTTTGCGCATGCGCAGTCAGCACCCTCGGCCGCCTTCCTTGGAATTCCAGCACCATCCCCGTGGAAAGGTGGGAGGCCTGATAGAAGAAAGGCGGCAGCGGCCTGAAATAGGGGGAAACGCAGGGGAGGTCCTGGGAGGCAGAGGAGCGCCGTGCCTTCAGGAAAGGTCTGCTGTGAGCTGGGGCTGGCGCGGAGATGCTCGGAGTCGGGGGCGCACGTGAGCTGGCACATATGCACGCACACACGTGCATGCACAGGCACAGGCACGCACGCACACACATGCACACCCCCCCACACACACACGTCATGCATTAGAGTGTTGCTGCCGCCTGGATAAACGTTGGAAGCAGCGGGGGGCCGTCCTTCCTCTTGAGCAACATCCTGTAATATTGACTTTTTCTCCAGTTGGTTTCCTGGAATCCACCCCGGCCCAGGCAGTTTCGTCTTCTGCCTTTTCTACAATCGCCAAGGGTTTCATCGGGTCTTTGGATAGGTTCTCCTCCACCCGGCTTGAGCGCATGGTTCTCTGGAGGGACAGAGCAATATCGCTAAGTGTTTTGGCGATGGATTGCTAGGATGAATCTCACCCCGCGGTGATTTTCATTGGACCTCGAGGAGGCAGCACAGCAACAGAAACATTAAGAATTATTTCCTGTGTTTTAAAGCTCCAGGAGGAGAGTCACACAGCCTGGCTGGGGTCTATAAATGTCAGATGCTGCGCAAGTTTGAATTCTATGCCTTCGGACAACTATTTCAGAATCACTCCCTCCCTTTGCTTGTGACTAGTCACAAAAATAAAAGTCTCAAGCCGGGCCCCCTGGTGCTCGCCTGTAATCCCAGCGACTCTGGAGGCGGAAGCAGGAGGATCGCAAGTTTGAGACCAGAGGCAGTCTGTGTAATTTAGCGAGACCCCTGTCTCAAAATGTAAAAAAATGGGCTGGGGGTGCAGCTCAGCGGTCTAGCACTTGCAAAGCATGCAGGCGCAAGGCCCTGGGTTCAACGCTCAGTACCAAAAAAAAAAAAATTAAATAAATAAACAAAGAAACAAATAAATAAAAGTCTCCTCTGCAGAGGGGGCTCTCACCCCCCCCCCCCAAAGTGTCCAGGTCCTTCAGAAAGCACAGGAAGAGGAATAGAATCAGCCACACGGACTCCTTCCTACACCTTCCCCTCCATGCTTCAGATAGTGGGCAGCACAGGGGCGGAGGTCTGAGAACCCAGCGTCATCCATGAGCCACACCACTTCCAGTGCTGCAGTTCCACTTGGTCCCTTCATTTTCTCCTGCCCCATTTCCCAATGTTTCACTGCTGCTGGCAGCTGGCCCTCAGCAAGAGCGACAAGCCCCGTCCACAGGAACAAAGAACAGCTCTAACCAACCAAACATCCAGGCCCTCCCTAGCCCTGCGGGAGCTGAGGCCCAGGAACAGGGAGCCGGCTCATCACAGGAAAGAGCTCCAGACCCGATCGCTGTGCCGCAAGGGGCCAGGGCTCTGCCTTCCAGGCCTTTCTCTGACGCGCTTCTTCGAGGGACCCTGCTTCCTCACAGGCGTTGTGACTTTCAGATGGGGTCTGCATTATTTTCTTTGTTCCTTCTGGTTTGATTTGCCTATTTTGGAAAGGAGGCGGCTGGGATCCATCTCAGAATTGGTGTCTACCACCTTGTGAGGGCTGGGGTTTAGCTCAGTTGGTAGAGCGCCGCTCTGCAGTCTCTGACATCCTGAGTTTGAGTCCTAGCACTGCAAAAATGGGAGAAAGATGTGGCAATCCACTCCCGAGGCAATCCTAAAACAACCAGCCATTGAAAACCCTATGAGGGTCCCTATGAGTCAAACAGGACTTGAGGGCACCTAACAACAATAACGGGGCTGGGATTTAGCTCAGTTGGTAGAGTGCTGCTCTGCAGTCTCTGAGGTCCGGAGTTCAATTCCCAGCACCGCAAAAAATGGGAGAAGGGCCTGGCAATCCACTCCCAAGGCAATCCCGAAACAGTCAGCCATTGAAAACCCTATGAGGGTCGCTATGAGTCGGATACCGACTCGACGGCACAACAACAACAAACAACAATAACACCTTGTGAACCAAAGCACAACTGGAAATCGTTTGAAAGTCTTGTCACATTCAGTGCCTTCTCTAAGCCTCACACAGTCCCAGGGCTGACAGGGCTGCCCTGTTTTCTAGATGCAGAAAAAAATTCAGACTAAGTGACTAGCCCAAGGTCACAGATGCCCAGGGCTAGAGGGGTGGGAAGAGATTGGAGAAGGTGGCAAGAATCCAGGCCTTGCTAGGCGTGGTGGTGCACACTTCTAATCCCAGCTATTTGGGAGGCTGAGGCAAGAGGATCATGAGTTCAAGGCCAGAGGCAGCCTGCATAATTTAGCCAGACCCTGTCTCAAAATAAAAATAAAAATTAAAAAATGCACTGGGGGTGCAGTCTAGTAGTAGAGCATTGCAAAGTATGTGTGAGGCCCTAGGTTCAACTCCCAAATACCACCAAGAGAAAAGAATCCAGGCCTTAAACTTCCCAGCACAATGCTATACCTCCACAGTGTGCTGAGGTCTGTCTTTCAGGCTTGGCCAGTAGAAGACTGCCGGGGAGGGCATGGGCTCTCCCAGCCAAGAAGTCTTTCTCTGCTGCTTCAATCCAGTAGGGATTTCTGTGGGCCAGGGATGCTAAGAAATGCTGCAAAATACTGTGTTTCAGACGCAAGCAAGGACAGCTACTGCTTACTGAGCATTCACCGCATGGTAGGAGCTGTGCCAGGCCTCATACGTCAGTGACCTCATGTGACCCCCACAACAATGGTGAAGCTCAGCAGGGCTGAATAACTTCCCAAGGACACTCTGCCAGGAGGAGGTGAGCCAAGGATTCCAAGACATTCTTTATCTAAGAGACACAAGAACCCATGGGAAAGAAATGGCCAGGTGCTTCACCAGCAGTACTGACTGGGCAGAGCCTGGACGATTAGGGCAGATACTTGAGGACAAGGATGGCGTTGGCTGGCAGGTGCTTGTGAGAGGAAGGGTACACACTTACTTTCCTTCGGTGCTCAGGATGCAAGACCCTCGTGGGGCTAGTTGTGGGGAGGGGGGCAAACAATAGACATATAAGCAAATAAATCGACAGCAACACTTTCAGATACTGATAAGTGCTTGCTGTTGTTGTTGTTGTTGTTAAGTGCCGTTGAGTCAGTATCTGACTCATAGCGACCCTCATAGGGTTTTCAATGGCTGACTGTTTCGGGGTTGCCTTGGGAGTGGATTGCCAGGCCCTTCTCCCATTTTGGGGGTGCTGGGAATTGAACTCGGGACCTCAGAGACTGCAGTGCATTGTTCTACCGAGCTAAATCCCAGCCCACTGATAAGTGCTATGAAGAAAATAAAATAGGATGATATAAATTAACTAGGAAAAGTTTTGCACTTTCTTCAAAAGTGAAATATACCCCTGACGTATGATCAGCCATTTCACTCTTAGGTATTTACCCAAGTAGTTGTTCAGCAACTATTGGATGAATGAATAAATGAATCTACTCTACGGGTTCATTTCTTCATTGAAAATATGAAGCTCGAACCTGGCTGAGACACAGGGGATCGGTAAGGGATACTAAACATTTCAACCTTAATTGCAAAAATATGCTCAATGAAGGTGTGACCCGGAAGCTTTGTGGACTACGGGGGTCATTTGTTCTTCTACAGCCAAGAACACATCATGGCAGCAACCCCAGCTCCCTTGAGAGCAGACAGTGTTTCTTTCCTTTGTTCCTCTGTGCTCTCAAGGCTCCCTACCCCCAGCCTGCCCAGCCAGCTGGGGCTGCCTGAGCTTCTTCCTGCCTCTGGCCCCAGCTGGCCAGGGTAAATACAACGTTAGTGTGTGAGCTGCATGGGCCATCCACAGGACTGCCCTGGGCTGCGCCACGCCCTCCTCCCCTCGCTCCATCCTCTTCAGCTCAGCCTGGGCTCTGTTCTCTGGCTCTGTAGGAAGTGGAGCTGAGGGGGTCAATGTCAAGGTCCTGGAGCCAGGCCTCCCCAGTCTCTAACCCAGCTTCAGTACCTACTAGTGATGTGCCTTGGACCCAGCTGCTCAACTTCTCCTAAGTGATTGAACTATACCTGGGGCTGATAGAGTTGTTGCAAGCATTTGCTATGAAGGTTTTTTTTTTTTGGGGGGGGGGTACTTGGGGTTGAACCCAGGGCCTTGCGCTTGCATGCTTTGCAAGTACTGGACCACTAAACTGCACCCCCAGCCCATTTTTTTACTTTTTGAGACAGGGTCTCACTAAGTTACATAGACTGCCTCTGGTCTCAAACTTGCGATCCTCCTGACTCTACCTGCCGAGCCCCTGGGATTACAGGTGTGCGCCACCATGCCTGGTTTATGAAGCTTTTTTCATCCTGTCTGCTGCAAAAGCTTGTTGTTGGGTCCTGTTGGGTCTGACTCATAGTGATCCTCATAGAATTTTCAATGGCTGATTGCTTTAGCATTGGATTGCCTCATCACTCTCCCATTTTTGCAGTGCTGGGGATTGAACTGGGGTCCTCAGAAAGTGAGGAGCAGTGTTCTACCAACTGAGCTAAACCCCAGCCCACAAAAGCAGCACTTAACAAATGTCAGCTCTAATCCCAGGCATTGTCTTGTGTCTTCTCCTCACAAAATGACCATGCTGTCATTATGCACATGGGGGTGGAAAGGCGAAATTCTCTCTTCCAGCACCTGTTAACAAACCACACACAGGCTAGCACGAGAAAATCATAGTAGATGTATTTAATCCAAAGTTCTATGGGACATGGGGGCCTTCAGAAATGAAGACCCAAGGGCCCAGGGAAAACTGTTTGTTTTTATGCCTAGGTGCCATGAAAAACAGACAGCAGTGTAGAAATGTGATTAGACAAGGG
This sequence comes from Pedetes capensis, assembly GCA_007922755.1. Lineage (NCBI taxonomy): Eukaryota > Metazoa > Chordata > Mammalia > Rodentia > Pedetidae > Pedetes > Pedetes capensis. Next base: position 7,125 of record VMDO01036898.1, read on the forward strand.
GTCTGGTCTAGTGGCAACAGACCGAGGGGGAACCCATCAAGGCCAGTCTGTTCCAGTCCTTCTTGGCCTCTCTGTGTGGAATTCCTTCCCCTCAGGAAGGGGCAGGACACCTCAGGGTACTTTTTCTCATTTTTCATTTTTTGCTGTGCTGGGGTTCAAAGTCATGGCCACACATGATAGCCAAGTGCAGGACCACTGAGCTGCACCCTTAGTCCCTAAAAGCAGGATACATTTTTTTTTTTCAGTACTAGGGGTTGAACCCAGGTCCTTGTGCCTGTATGCTTTGCAAGTGCAGGACCACTGAGCTGCACCCCAGCCCATTTTTTTGCCTTTTTGAGACAGGGTCTCACTAAATTACACAGACTGCCTCTGGTCTCGAACTTGTGATCCTCCCACCTTTGCCTCCCAAGCCACTGGGATTACAGGTGTGCGCCACCTAGCCCAGCTCAAAAACAAGGTACATTTTTAGAACCTTTTCTGGAATGAGAATCTTCAAGGAAGAAGGGAAAAGGGAGAGAGTGACCTTTCTAGCTTTTTTGGACTACTTTGGGGAGGAGAGGCCCTAGTTTCTAGGATCCATCTAGGAGAAAGGAGTGCCATTAATATGAGGGTTTCCATGACTTGCTTCAGGGGAGAAAGAGGGCAGGAGACAAGAGAGTAGGAGAAGGTCAAGAGAATCCCTCAGAAACTGCTTCTGAGCTCTCTCAGTCTCCATCGTTCAAAGAACTCATTGGGCCAAAGCGCCATATTTTGAGGATTATTCTCTGAGCCCCAACACACACCTACAGGCTTGGATTAAACAACTCTAGGACCTGGAGTGGATGAGGATTATTTTGTGAAAGAAAATTGACAGCTGGGCACGCTGACACGTGCCTGCAATCCCAACGGCTCGGGAGGCAGAGACAAGAGGATCGCAAGTTTGAGAGCAGAGGCAGTCTGCGTAACTTAGTGAGACCCTGTCTCAAAAAGTAAAAAATGGGCTGGGGGGTGCAGCTCAGTGGTCCAGCACTTGCAAAGCATGCAAGCGCAAGGCCCTGGGTTCAACCCCCAGTACCATTTAAAAAAATTGATAAATAAATAACACAATAGTGTTATAATATCCACTACTTATGGAAGAATTACTCTCTCCCAGGTACTTTGCTGACAAGAGTAATTAACTATTTTAAGTTTAAACTGATTTAAACAGGCCAGGCACGGAGGCTAATACCTGTAATCTCAGCAACTCAGGAGACTGAAGCAAGAGGATTGCAAGGTCAAGGCCAGAGTCAGTCTGCATAATCTAACAAGACCCTGTCTCAAGATTAGAAAATTTAAAAATGGGGCGGGGGTGCAGTTCAGTGGTACAGCATTTGCAAAGTATGTGTGAGGCCCTGGGTTCAGCCACCTAGTACCATAAAAGAAAGGAAAAGAACCAATTTAAGCATGATACAATGTATACACATATGAAAATATCACACGGCACTACATTAAAATGCACAATCTTCATGTCTATGTAGCAATCAAATAAAGACAAAAATGTATAGAATAAAAATAACAAGTTAGTTATGGTGGCACATGCCTGTAACCCCAGCGCTCAGGAAGCTAAAGCAGGAGGATTATCAGCTCGAGGCCAGAGTCTGTCTCAAAAAGCCAGGGGCTGGGGATGTAGCTCAGTGGTAGAGCACCTGCCCTGGGTCCCATCCCTAGTACCACCACCACAAAAAAAAAAATCCAACCAACCAAACAAACAAACTGAACAATTAAGTACTAATTTATAATAGCGGTCGTGACTAGTTCAAAAGCAAACTGGATGAAGCCATCTGGTCCCACTCTAAAACCTACCAGCTCTCCATTACCACGGCACACTGGGCTGGAGGGCTGTGCCTCCAAAGGGGGCTTTAAATTAGACCTGTGGGGCTGTAGCCCTGCAAAACCCCCCTCACCCATTTAGAAAATCCTTTCTTTGTATGGGGGGCTCTCAGGCAGTTGTGTGGATTCCCACGTGGTCTCTACGCTCCTGGAAACAAGAATGAGCAGCAAATGTGCCATGAAAGGGTGCGTACCCAAGGTTCTAGTCCCTTCTTTCCTGACTCCTCCCAGCACAACTGTGGGTTTGGGCAGGGAAGAATTTCTGCTGGATTTTTCCAGCTAGAGTTTCCTCTAACTTTTGGTATGTTGACTTAAGTGGGCTCCAGCCAGTTGGCTCCTTCTGTATTGATAGTAACAATAGCTTATGTGTATCGCCCTTTCACAAAGTGCTAGGCACTGCTCTTTTTTGCTACATGGATATGGTCTCTCTCTTCCACCAAACTTTAGTTAAGCTCTGCTGAGCACTTTTTTCCTCCCTGATGCTGGAGATCCAAGCTAGGGCCCTGAGCATACTAGACAAGTGCTCTACCACTGAGCTACATGTCCCCAGTACCATCTTATCTGCACCCTTTGCTGCTGTTGTTGTTGTTCTAGTTTTTTTGTTTTGTTTTGTTTTGTTTTGTTTTTGCGGTACTGGGGGTTGGACCCAGGGCCTCCTGCTTGCATGCTCTGCAAGTGCTGGCCCACTGAGATGCACCTTCAGCCCATTTATTTATTTATTTATTTATTTATTTATTTGAGACAGGGTCTCACTAAGTTACGCAGACCACCTCTGGTCTCGAACTTGCGATCCTCCTGCCTGCACCTCCCGAGCCGCTGGGATTACAGGTGTACACCACCGCGCCCGGATACATTCTAGTTCATTTTTGAGACAAGGTCTCACTGTGTTGCCCACGTTGGCTTTGAGCTCCTGGGCTCAAGGATCCTCCTGCCTCTGTTTCCCAAGTGGCTGAGACTACACGTGTGGCTTGCAAGCCCCCTTTTTGACTAGGCATTGATCGTGGTGGCCTTCTGTCTTCCTGCCCTTGAGCACGGTGCATAACCTTTAGCAAGAATCTTGCTAAATGTAGCAAGAATCCCCTGCTCTTGTTACCTCCTCTTAACAAACTTTTATCTATTGGCTTCCTTTCTTGCTTTCTGGCTTTAGGTTCCCACTTACCCTTGTTATTTGGAGTTGAGTCTCATCTCTGTTCCTTACAGTAATTGTATTCTCAAATAGGCTCCTTATTGCTTTAACAAGTGTTGGAAAATATATACATATATTCATGTACATATATACATATATGTACATATTTATGTATATGTACATATACATATATATACATATATATGTATATGAATATATATATATGTATATATATATATATATATGTGGATGGGGCTGGGATTTAGCTCAGTTGGTAGAGCGCTGCGCTGCAATCTCTGAGGTCCCAAGTTCAATTCCCAGCACCCCAAAAATGGGAGAAGGACCTGGCAATCCACTCCCAAGGCAATCCTGAAACAGCCATTGAAAACCCTGTGAGGGTCGCTATGAGTCGGATACCGACTCGACGGCACCTAACAAGAACAACTATATCTATATCTATATCTATATCTATATCTATATCTATATATATATTTTTCCCCCCCCGACAGGTTCTGGTTGGTAGCACAGGCTAACCTTGAACTCACGATCCTCCTCAGCCGGAATTACAGGAGTGAGCCACCACATCCGGCTTGATTTTTCTTAAACAATATGAATTAACTCACTCATCCTCACAAGGATCCTGAGGTAGGTACGGTCACTATGCCACTGAGAAGGAGGGAGGGCAGAGGGTGCGCTGGGGGAGACCACAGCTGTTGCCACATCAGCAGTTTGCAGCTGGATGTCCCCAGGTTCTCCTGGCTGCATGAAGTCCCACCAGCCCAGCTTCTAGACGTCAGGCAGGCAGGACAGTGCACGCTGAGCGACAGCAATTGAGATATTCTGCCCGCAGCGCGCAGACGCGTCCTGGAAGGCGGCGGGAGCTCGAAACTCTCGCAGGAAGCGAGCTGTGTGACGCCGTCTCCTAGCAACCGGCGGTGGTCACGTGCCCGCGCGAGCGCGCCTCACGTGGCCCAGCGCGGAGCCCGGGTTGGGCGGGGCGCGGCGTGGGGCGGGGCCGGGCAAGTTTGTTTCCCGAGTTCCGACCCCCGGAGTGCCAGCGGCTGTCGCGCACTGCGCTCGGCTGGGGTCGCGATGGAGCTGCCCGTTGTGAACCTGAAGGTGGCCATGGCGGGACATGGCGGGGCGGGGCTGGCGGGGCGGGGCGGGGCTGGTCTCGTGTGCCCGAGGGTGCTGAGCACGTGCTGTTTGCAGGAGGCGGGGAGACGGAGAGTTTGGGGCAGGAGGATCGTAGTAGGGGAAGGGAAGGGACTGACCCCAGGCGAGGAGCGCGCAGGCCACGGCAGGGGCGGGCTTCAGGCCGGGCCACCGGGGCGGGCAGGGGAAGCGCCGCCCCTTGCCGGAGCCTGCGGCGGGGAGCGCGGTCCCCAGGAGCGCGGGGCGCGGGCGCAGGGCCGGCGCCGTCCTGGCGGTGCCGTCTGTGTGCTAACTCGGGTTGAGAAAAACCTTGTTCCTAAGTAATCGGTTACTCAGGCTTACAGTTGCAGCCTCCTTTCGTAAGTCAGAAGCACGCGCTGCAGACATGGCTTAAGAGCAGAAAACCCCAACTGCGTGCCCTGGGGCCAGCTGCGGGCTTTCCTGAGGTGTCTTCATTTCCTGAGCCCGGCGTCCAGCCCCACCAGGGTGCTGTTCTCTTTTTCTCTCCGCCCACCCCCTGGGCAACAAGGGACAGCGACTTAGCTATGGGAGGGCGGGGTGAACCTTGGACTAACCCGGCCATGTTGGGTCTTGGTCCGTTCTCCTTTGAGACGCTATCCTTGTGCTCCCGAGTGACAGAGCGTTTAGCGCTTGCTGGTGACTGTGACTAGGGGCTGTGGTAGCTCGGTGATAGAATGCTTGCATAGCATCCCCAAGACCTTGGGTTCGATCCCCAGCACCGCCAAAACAAAATCCCGAAGTCTGTCTGGAACTGAAGGAACGTAGAGATGGCTGCGGAGTAGCAGGGTAATCCATAAACTGGCCTAATACACGTGGCCATGACCTGCCCTGGCAGGTTTCCCTTAGTCACACAGGATGTGCTTCGCCACCCTCGAGGAAGCCTCCAAGTCAGCAGCTAAGGGGAGAGGGGCCTGCAGCAATTCACAGGTAGGCAGCAGAGGGCAGTTGGTATCAGGAGTCGCTGTACCAGGCAGCCTGGGGTTAAGGACAGGTGCCTTTTGTGCCCCTAGAGTTATGCCGCCTGGTTGTTGAGAGAGGACAGGTGAGGGACAGAGCAGTGGTGTGGTGTACCAGGTTGTTTCTTAACCGCAGGCCCCTTCAGAGGAAGCTGACGTTGTCATTGTACAGAGGAGCAAACTTCAGCTCTAATCAAGCCAGTAAATTGCTGCAGTCCCCCAGGGTTTCCGTGACAGAGTCAGGATTTGAACCCCCAGGGACCCGGCTTCAGTATCCTGGTGTTTCCTGGTAGCAAGTGAGTTAGGGCTGGCTTTGACAATGACGGGTTTTATCCATTTTAGTGGGCCTGCCAGGCCAAGATAGGAGCTGTGCTAGCTTTTGCCCAGAATGAAAAGGCTGGTCCTTTCCTTGATCTGGGCAACAAGACCCAGAGATAAGGGAGCACCAGAGGTCCTGAAGGACCAGGGACACCAAGTAACATGTTGTTGTTGTTAGGTGCTGTCGAGTCGGTTTCTGACTCATAGCAACCCAATGTACAACAGGAGAAACACTACTGTCAGTGCTTCTCTGCTATTCATAGGGTTTTCAATGGCTGATTGATTTTTGGGAGTGGGTTGCGGGGTCCTTGTCCCTCCAAGTAATATACAACATGTCCAATTGAATTTAGATTTTTAGCTCCACAGGTTGTACTATCTGAGCCAGATTGGGAACAAATTTAATTATTCATAGCCTGAAGTTCCAAGTGCCCTGGGTGCTCTATGGTTTTGTTTGCCACCTTGTGGAGGGCAGTTGTTGACTCCTTGCGCACAAGCACTTGAGTGGGCTGCTCCTCAGGAGATGGGGCTGCACCTGAGGCCTACACCTCCTCCCCACACCCTCTCTCCTCCATTCCCTGGGCAGTGGCTGAGTGCCTGCTGTGCATGCTGTGCCCACCTCACCTGGAGGAGGCCATGGCCCTTTGCACACAGCCTAGTCCCTAACTGAGCCCCACCCATGCCTGTCTTGAAGCCAGCCCTGAGTTGGAGGAGTGGCTGTGACAAGCTTAGAAGAGACTAGACTTGAGTTCTTGAGGGCTCAGGAGAAGAGGCTCTTGGAGGAGGATCCATGACCGAGAGGTCAAGTTGTTGTTGTTGTTGTTGTTGTTGTTGTTAGGTGCCCTCGAGTTGTATCTGACTCATAGCGACCCTCATGGGGTTTCAATGACTGATTGTTTAGAGATTGCCTTGGGAGTGGATTGCCACGTCCTTCTCCCATATTTCCGGTGCTGAGAATCGAACTTGGGACCTCAGAGACTGCAGAGTGATGCTTTACCAACTGAGCTAAATCCCAGGTTGCCAGGTCCTTCTCCCAAGCCTATAGCACCTGATGAGGTCAAGTTAGGATTGGGGAAATATGAGGCCCGCTGAGTCCTGAGAGCTGACTCCCGGGCAGGCATCGTGTTGATATTTCATAGACCTCTCCACCTCCCTGTGCCCTGCATCCACACAACACTGTGAACCAGCTGTGGTTATCCCTGCTCTGTGGAAGAGCAAACCGCAGTTCCAGGAGGTCCAGTAGCTTGTGCAAGGTCACGTAGCCTCTGAGTCACGGAGCCAGATCCGATCCACACATTCAACTCCAGGACTCACGGGCTACCACTGCAGGGCCCTGCTCCCCTCCAGGTTGGCCCTGGCAGGTGGCCCTTAGCCTCAGCTACCTTGGAGGACCTCACTGTCCTATAGAACAGGCCACCCCATGTTTACACAGGATGGGTAGGAATGTCCCCAGTGCCCTGACCAGTATGTGCTCCAGAGGTCCATCTGGGAAGTCGCCGCAGCCCTCTCCTTTGGATCCTTTAGTGGCAAACAAAGGGTTTCAGTCTCGGTCTGCATGGCCCTTTGGCTTCTTTCTCATTTCTGTCTGTTCTTTTCCTGCTCTTCCAGATCCTGAGCTGTAACACAGTGGCCTTGGGGCCAGGTTGACCTGCCTTCAAAGCCAGGCTTTGCTACTTAGTAGCTCTGTGACCTTGAGTAGGTTTCTTGACCTCTCTGAGTCTCTATAAAAATAGGCCTTGCCGGTGCAGTGGTGCACGCCTGTAATCCCAGCAGCTCAGGAGGCGGAGGCGGGAGGATCGAAAGTTCGAGACCAGAGGTAGTCTGTGTAATTTAGTGAGACCCTGTCTCAAAAAAGTAAAAAAATTGGGTTGGGGATACACCTCAGTGGTCCGGCACTTGCAGAGCATGCAGGCGCGAGGCCCTGGGTTCAACCCCCAGTACCGCAACAACAACAACAACAACAAAAAAAGGTCCTACCTTTTTTTTTTTTTTTTTTTTGTGGTACTGGGGGTTGAACCCGGCAACCTTACCTTCTTACAGTGATGAAAGGAGGATCCAGAGGTGGCATAGCATTAGGGTAGAAACTCTCAGGCCAGGTAGGCTGATTCTGAGGTTTGCTCCTGGGCTCTGTTGTAAATAAGCTTTAAAAATGGGAGCAGTTTACTGAATCTCCAGCCCTGGTTCTGCCCTACCCAGCTTCATGGACAATGGGGTGTGTGTTCC
>VMDO01036900.1:0-14755 GCA_007922755.1 Pedetes capensis
TTTTGCTGCTTCCTCCTCCTTCTGGATGTAAAGGATTAAAAGGTGATTTAAATAAAATTCAGTTTGTGTAAAGCAGACAATTGAAAATATAGTAAGAATTTATCTTTGGGGTGTTGAGCTGTATTATCTAGCATAACATCAAAGATTCAAGTAAGTCTTTATTTATAATACTTTATGTGTACTTTATTTTGAATGTTATATTTCAAAAAGAAATTTTACTGTGTTGTTCATCTTTCTGGGGCACATATTCATTTCTTTTTTGTTTTTCTTAAAATAAGCAGAGAATCCCATATAAACTTTACAGCATTTTAAATAATCGTGAAGTGTATATGTGATATGAGTGTTGCACATTCTCTATATTTTTATCTATTAAATATGAATTACTTATAAAACAATGACTTGAATAAAGGATTCCACTTGGATATATATTTTAAGCATGTACTATCTTTAGTTTTGATGGAATATAATCTAAACATTTTAAATCTGCCTTTGATTCTAAATGAAAATAAATTCATTCAGTTTTCTGTGAGCACATTATTTGATGACATTGAATTTTTGTGCTTTGGTATGACATAAGGCACCCTACATAACATCTCCATGGTTAATATATGGTTAATAGATAGCTGGGGTTTAGCTTAGTTGGTAGAGAGCTACACAGTGCATACTCTGAGGACCTAGGTTTGATCCCCCGAATTGCAAAAACAGGAGAAGCATATGGTAATCCACTCCCAAAGCAATCCCTAAGCAACCAGCAATTGAAAACCCTATGAGGGTTGCTATGAGTTGGACTTGACTCCACGGCACCTGATAACAACAACAATATCATATAATAAATATACTACTAGATGTTGTGGACTTTGTATATATTCCTCACATAGGATTTGCAACCAATACTTGTACTGGAAAATTTTATGTATCTAGTCAACACAGCCTGCATCTGTACCACTGTGGGGTCCGATCCCGTCAGATCTCCGAAGCTCAGCAGGGACTGGCCTGATTAGTACTTGGATGGGAGATCACCTGGGAAAACCAGGTCCTGTAGGCTTGGGAGAAGGACCTGGAAACCCACTCCCAAAAAATGATCAGCCATTGAAAACCCTGTGAACAGCAGAGAAGCACTGACAGTAGTGTTTTGCCTGTTTTATGTAGGGTCGCTATGAGTTGGATACCGAGTTGATGGCACCTAACAACAACAACAATTATAAGTAGCTTTGTAAAAGTTGGGCTGGGATTTAGCTCAGTTGGTAGAGAGCTGCGCTGCAGTCTCTGAGGTCCCAAGTTCAATTCCCAGCACCACAAAAATGGGAGAAGGGCCTGGCAATCCACTCCCAAGGCAATCCTGAAACGGTCAGACATTGAAAACCCTATGAGGGTCGCTATGAGTCAGATATTGACTTGACGGGACCCAACAACAAGAACAACATGTAAAAGTTAACAGTAATCCATAGTGTCTTCTAGTTGGTGGTGCATATTTAAATACAATATATTTAATCTTTTCAAAACTCTGAGAAACAACTTATTTTTCGTCTTAGCATCTCCTGTATACAGAGAGGCAGGTAACACTCAGGGAGATAAGCTGGCATGATTTGTAAATTATGAAGTAAAGAACAGTGGCTTATGTATCTAATTTTAGAGTTTCTGCTCTTTGTATAATTAAGTTTCAATTTCTTACTAATAGTAATTTCATGTTCTGAGGAACAAATATATTTATTTGGCCTAAAAATTTTGGTCAGATAAGTAAATTCCCAACAGAAATAGAAATTGTTGTTGTTGTTGTTGTTAGGTGCCGTCGAGTCGAGTCCTACTCATAGCGACCCTATGTACAGCAGATCAAAACACTTGCCGATTCTGTGCCAGGCGAACCATCTTATTTATGTTTAAGCCCATTGTTGCAGACAATCCATCTGGTGGAGGGTTTTCCTCTTTTGCATTGACCTGCCACTCTCCAAACATGATGTCCTTCTCCAGGGATTGATCTCTCCTGACTACATGTCCGAAATATGTAAGACACAGTCTGGCCATTTTTGCTTCCAAGGAGCACTCTGGTTGTACTTCTTCTAGGACAGATTTGTTGGTTCTTTTGGCAGCCCATGGTATAATCAATAGACGTCTCCAGCACCACAATTCAAAAGCATCAATTCTTTTTCTGTCTCTCTTGTTCAATGTGCAGCTTTCACAAACATATGATGCCACTGAAAATACCATGTCATGAGTCAGACACACCTTCGTCTTCAATGTGACATCTTTGCTTTTCAATACTCTAAAGAGATCTTTTGCCATAGCTTTTCTTAGAGCAATGTGTCTTTGGATTTCTTGACTGCTGCTTCCACGGGTGTTGATTATAGAGCCAAGCAAAGTAAAATCTTGGACAACCTCAATCTTTTCTCCATTTAATGTGAAGTTGCATGCTGACCCAGTCGTAAAGATTTTTGTTTTGTTGATGTTTAGTCGTAACCCATATTGAAGGCTATGATCTTTGATCTTCATCAGTAAATGTTTTAAATCCTCTTCATTTTCAGCAAGCAAAGTGGTGTCATCTGCATAACGCAGGTTGTTAATGAGTCTTCCTCCAATCTTGATGCCACGTTCTTCCTCATAAAGTCCAGCTTCCCGGATTATTTGCTCAGCGTACAAATTGAAGAGATAGGGTGAAACTATACAGCCCTGACGCACACCTTCTCATCTTTAAACCACTCAGTGTTTCCTTGTTCTATTCAAACAAGAGCCTCCTGGTTCAGGTACAGATTTGTCATGAGCACAATTAGGTGTTCTAGTATTCCCATTTTCCAAAGTGTTATCCATAATTTGTTATGATCCACACAATCAAAGGCCTTTGCATATTCAATAAAACATAGATAGACATCTTTTTGATATTCTCTGCTTTCAGCTAATATCCACCTGACATCAGCAATGATGTCCCTGGTTCCCCGCCCTCTTCTGAATTCCGTTTGATTTTCCGGTAATTCCCTGTCTATAAACAGTCAGCCATTAAAAACCCTATGAGGGTCGCTATGAGTCAGATACTGACTCGATGCCACCTAACAACAACAACAACAATAATACTGCTGCAGTCGCTTCTGAATGATCTGTAGTAGAATTTTGCCGGTGTGCGATATTAATGATATTTTCTGATAGTTTGCACATTCAGTTTGATCCCCTTTTTTGGGAATAGGCACAAATATGGATCTCTTCCAGTCAGTTGGCCAAGTAGCTGTTTTCCAAATCTGTTGGCATAAACATGTAAAAATCAATAATATATGGAACTGTTAATGCTGAATAATTCTTTATCATTGCACAATGATTTATGATCTCCTGCATGTTTTTGTATGCTTTAGTCTTTTGAGGCACTGATAGGAAAAGAATGAGTAGCTGTATATGTTACAGGTAATGAACTTGAAGTCCAGAGAGTATTTTGCTATAGGTGATGCAGTTAGTAAATGACAAACTTTTGTGTCTCCAAGTCTAATTTATTTTTCACTAAGGTTTTACGAACCAGGTTTTACATGAGTGAACTAAATTCTCTTTCACTCAGCATTTACTGAACATGTTTTATGTTTAAGTGTTGTTAGAAAGGCAAAAATGAATGAGACAAAATCCTTGCCTTTAAAGAGTTTAAACTTGGGTAGAAAACTAGACATGACCACAGTTTTCCTAGAACCTAAAGGCATTAGAAACTGCATTTTTGTTCTTAAAGGGATTATGGACTATAATAAGTACATTCTATAATTTTCCAAAATTTATGATAAGAAAAAATAATTAAGCAAGATAATATAACTTTATGTTAATGCTTAATGGAAATGCTTATGCATTCATTAAGTCTAGAAAGTAGAAAAGTTAGTTCTGTGTCTTAATTCATTCCACTTATGTTTAGGTGGGAATTAGATTTAATGAGTTTAAATAATATTCTTTAACATTTGATATATTTATCTTTCTAGGACACTTAGCTCCATACTATTTTAAGTAGTACATTAAGAAGAAGATAAATTCTTCCCTTGCTTTCATTTCTTCCTGAAATCAAATGGGTGTATGTGATTTGGTGTTGGAATCATATTCCATTTCTTTTAACTAATTCAGGAAATGAGCAGTCTGCACATTCTTTTCAGTAATTGGAGATGATTTTCCCTTTAAATTTATAGGTGCTGTGCTCAGATGATTTTATTAGGTAGTTCCCTGTCCTTAAGTATAATAAAGATTATTTGCTATATTTGGCCATTTTAATTTTAATCAGTCCATATTTTACATGCAAAGGTAGAACTTTCTGTGTTTAAAAACATCATAACTGGCACAATTTGTGAAATTGTACAATTGGATGTGACCATCATCCTTCCTGTCAGGCTCACATTTCTTTCTTCTGTTTAAAATTGTACCAATTGGTGGTCTCCTCTCTCCGTTCTTCCCTCTCTCCCCTCTCCCTTCCTCCTGGTCACCTCCCTAGCCCTCCCCCCTCCACTTCCCCTCTTTTCCCTCTCCTTCCCTGCTCCTCCTTGTCCTGTGGTATTGTGGATTGAACCCAGTGCCCTATACATGCTAGGCAAGCACTCTACCACTGAGTTGTATCCCAGCCCTCTTATTACACTTTACAAATATCATTTAAAAGTATTTATACTTTCTCTAGAAATTAAAAGAAAACAGTTGCCTATATGTTATGATAATTTAGCTTTTCTCTCTGTAGATAAAAAATGGTATCATATCTTTAATGGTTTTGTTCCCTGACATTTTTAGTTAATAATATATTATGACTATCTGTATATTGTAGACATTCTACAATGTGAATTAACGGCTGCAATTTAACAAATATACTGTGGAATAAGTTGTCCAATTTATCTAATTATTTGTTGTTGAACAATGAAGCTCTTTCCTTTCTCCCTCCCTCCATACCTCCCATTAAAATATGACAAAAATACTCTTCAGGAAAATCTATGAGTGTATTATTCATTATTTATTTACAATAACTTTTATTAATAGTATTTTATTTATTATGTTAGTGGGGTACAGAGTAATAAGTCAGTTGATATATCCATTATGTAACTATCAAATAAGTATTGCTTTCACTTCCATCTCCTTAAACACTTTACAGAACAAAATAAACAAGAAAAAACAATAAAAATAAGAATTTTAATTAGCATGTAATGATAGTCGTATGCACCTGTGGATTATACTTTGATGTTTTTTTCTTTTTTGTGATATTGAGAATTCAAAGGATATGCATTTTTAAGGGCATTTTAAAGTATTGTTGCATTTTCCTCCTAAAAGATTGTACTAATTGGTGCTTTTGTAAGTATGGTGCTTTTGTGTAATTCAAAAATTTCTTTTTATGTTGACATATCTATTATTTGCTATGATGTAGGAGTATGTCTTTGCCTTTTCAGGCTGCTGTAACATAATATCTTAGAATAGGTAATTAAGAAACAATACAGGGTTATTGCTCGCAGTTTTGGATGTTGGGACATCCAGGATCAGGATGCCAGTAGAGTCCATATGTAGTGTGGGCTGATTCCTTATAGATGTATTGTCTGTTTTTTTGAATGGCAGAGGGAAACAAGTGCCTTTGGACCCCTTGTAGAAGGGCACTGATCTTATTCATAAGTGTTCTGCTCTTATGACCTAATTACCCCTTCAAGGCCTCACCGATTAATGCTACTATTGATGGAGATTAGGTTTCTATATATGAATTTTATGAGGATATAAACATTCAGATCATAGCAGGGAGAAATGCCATATCTTTCTCTACCCATGACAAGGTTCATGACTAAGACCCCTATTTTTAAAAAGCAGATCAATAACAGAAAACTGTAATAAATTTATTTAATTAATATGCACTTTATATGACACAAGAGTCTTCAGAAATGAAGACCCAAAGACCCAAGGAAAACCGTATTTATGTGAGTAATTGTCTAGGTATATGATTGGAGAATACAAGAATAAGTCCCAATGGTAATAAACTGGGGCACCTTAGCCAGGTCTATCTGTTCAGATTCTCCATGGCTTCTCTGTGTAACATTCTTTCCCTTCAAGTATTGGGCAGCACCCCTCTGAAGTGAGTTTTATGACCTGTTTTTAAGGAAGGTGGGTCAGAGAATTCTTTTATGGCCAGGTGTCTGGGGAGAAAGGTAGGAGAAGCTCAGAAAGTGAACTTCCTGCTTCTGCTGTTTTCTGTTTCCAAGATGCCATATTTTAGGATAGCATTTTTCTGCACCCCATCAATGGTACTTGCTTTTGGTATCATCCTCAGAGAAGCCTTGTTGTTCCTCTGTGTGTGTGTATGTGTATGTGTGTATGTGTGTGTGAGTGTGCATGTGTGTGTGTGTGCTCTTAGTACTATAATGGTTTGATTTCATATAGAGATAGATCCCATTTTAGGATGGCTTGACTTACAGTTCTTAAACTTACAACAGTACAAAAGTGATAGTGATTTACTAGAAATCAAACATTCAGTTTTGATTTTGGGTCATTTCCCAGGCTAGTGATATGCTGTGTGGTAGGTTGTCAGGATGCTGGACAGTGACAATGAACTTCAGCTCTTAATCACCCATGGGTTCCCCGGAGTAAACAACTCCCAATCACTCACAAGATCACTGGAGTAAACACCTAATGCTCTATAGTATAGTGTGTTGTTTACCTATGATGTTTTGGTAAGGTAATTGTATTAAATACATTTTACTTGTGATATTTTCAATTTACTATGGGTTTGTCAGGAAGTAACCTATCATAAGTTGAGTGGCATCTGTATACATGGATAAATCTATAAAACCCCATGGTCCTAATACAATTTAGTGTGAGCTAGTCTTTAGTATTATAATTACTGCTACTATGATAATATTATCAGATAACAACGGAAACAGAATTTCATAGATCCTAAGTGCTTAGCAAGCATTGTATTATTTAAATATCACCTATGAAACAGAAATTATAATCATCCTATTTTATATATAAAGAAATTGTGCATATAAAAACTTAACTGCTCTTTTCAGGAATTGCATTTCATGTAACATCTCTTGAATTATTTTTTCTATAACTAGTGCACCTTTTGCATTTCTGAGTAACATCATACATAAGGGGCTGGGGTTTAGTTCAGTTGGTAGAGTGCTTGCTGTCTACCACTTGGGTTCGTTCCCCAGCACCACAAAAATGGGAGGACCTAGGAACCCACTCCCAAAACAATCCCAAAAGAATCTGCCATTGAAAATCCTATGGCTATCAGAGAAGCACTCTCACATATAGTGCCTCTTTCTTACATAAGGTTGCTATGAGTCAGACATGACTTGATGGCACCTAAGAATAACGACATCACACATAAGAAGTCTAAAATAAAGTTTGAGGTATCTTTGTAAACTCCAGGGATCATTTCCTTGATTTTTTCACAGCATCAATGTTTTAATATAATAGAACCTTGATTTTTATTTAATGTAGTTCATTTTTTTTTTTTGGTACTGGAGGCTGGACCCAGCATCTTGTACACACTTTGTAAGTGCTTTCCCACTAACCTGTACCCACATCTCCTTTAATATTTTTTATTTTTAATCTTTGACAGGGTTTTGGTAAGTTATACAGGCTGCTTCTCGCCTCAAACTTCTGATCCTCCTGCCTTCGCCTCATGGGTCACTGGGATTATAGGCATGTGCAACCACACCTGGATAATAGAACCCTTTAAGTGTATATCTTCAGTGGGTTGTCGCATTCACTCATTGAGAAATGTTTTCATCCATTCACTAGCTTATTGCTCACATCATGGGAGGTAGGTTGGAGGAGCCTGCTCCACTGGATGATTTTTTCTGTTCTCTCTTTAAATGCCTTTGTTAAGAGGACCACAGTATTGCTTCTAAATTTGATAATTTGCTAAGGGGTCTTGTAAGACTTAGACAGTAGTCATAATCATGACTATGACTGTAACAGTGAAAGAGAAATGTGTACATGGTGATGTCTGCAGGAAAGCAGCACAAGCCTCTAGAGACTCCCAACAGTGGAGTCACATAAGAATCACATGACTTCTACAACAATGAGTTGGGATTGTTGTTGTTCTTGTTGTTGTCAGGTGCCGTTGAGTCGAGTCCTACTCATAGCGACCCTATGTACAGCAGATCGAAACACTTGCCGATTCTGTGCCAGGCAAACGATCTTATTTATGTTTAAACCCATTGTTGCAGACACTGTGTCAATCCATCTGGTGGAGGGTCTTCCTCTTTTGCGTTGACCTGCCACTTTCCAAATATGGTGTGCTTCTCCAGGGATTGATCTCTCCTGACTACATGTCCGAAATATGTAAGACACAGTCTGGCCATTTTTGCTTCCAAGGAGCACTCTGGTTGTACTTCTTCTAGGACAGATTTGTTGGTTCTTTTGGCAGTCCATGGTATAATCAATAGACGTCTCCAGCACCACAATTCAAAAGCATCAATTCTTTTTCTGTCTCTCTTGTTCAATGTGCAGCTTTCACAAACATATGATGCCACTGAAAATACCATGGCATGAGTCAGATGCACCTTTGTCTTCAATGTGACATCTTTGCTTTTCAATACTTAAAGAGATCTTTTGCCACAGCTTTTCCTAGAGCAATGTGTCTTTTGATTTCTTGACTGCTGCTTCCATGGGTGTTGATTATAGAGCCAAGCAAAGCAAAATCTTGGACAATCTCAATCTTTTCTTCATTTATTGTGAAGTTGCGTGCTGACCCAGTCGTTAGGATTTTTGTTTTGTTGATGTTTAGTCGTAACCCATATTGAAGGCTATGATCTTTGATCTTCATCAGTAAATGTTTTAAATCCTCTTCGTTTTCAGCAAGCAGAATGGTGTCATCTGCATAACGCAGGTTGTTAATGAGTCTTCCTCCAATCTTGATGCCGTGTTCTTCCTCATAAAGCCCAGCTTCTCGGATTATTTCCTCAGCATATAAATTGAAGAGATAGGGTGAAAGTATACAGCACTGACGCACACCTTTTTCAACTTTAAACCATGCAGTGTTTCCTTGTTCTATTCGAACAACTGCCTCCTGGTTCATGTACAGATTTGTCATGAGCACAATTAGGTGTTCTGGCATTCCCATTTTCCGAAGTGTTATCCATAATTTGTTATGATCCACACAATCAAATGCCTTTGCGTAGTCAATAAAACATAGATAGACATTTTTTTGATATTCTCTGCTTTCAGCTAATATCCATCTGACATCAGCAATGATGTCCCTGGTTCCCCGCCCTCTTCTGAATCCCGCTTGATTTTCTGGTAATTTCCTGTCTATATAATGCTGCAGTTGCTTCTGAATGATCTTTAGTAGAATTTTGCTGGTGTGTGATATTAATGATATTATCTGATAGTTTGCACATTCATTTGGATCCCCTTTTTTGGGAATAGGCACAAATATGGATCTCTTCCAGTCAGTTGGCCAAGTAGCTGTTTTCCAAATCTGTTGGCATAAACATGTGAACACTTCCAGTGCTTCATCTGTTTGTTGAAACATCTCTATTGGTATCCCATCAATTCCTGGAGCCTTGTGTTTCGCCAGTTCTTTCAAGGCAGCTTCCACTTCGTCCTACAACAGCATTGGTTCTTCTTCATAGGCAACCTCTTGGAATCGTTGATCATCTACCAATTCTTTCTTGTATAATGACTAACTGTATTCTTCCCATCTTCTTTTGATGTTTCCTGCATCATTTAATATTTTCCTTGTAGAATCTTTCACTACTGCCACTAGAGGCTTGAATTTTTTCTTCACTTCCTTAAGCTTGAGAAACACAGTGTGTTCTTCCCTTTTGGTTTTCTGCCTCCAGCTCCTTGCACATGTCATTATAATATTTGTTTTTGTCTTCTCGAGCTCCCTTCTGAAATCTTCTGTTTAGTTCCTTAACTTCATCATGTCTTCCTTTTGCTTTAGCTGCTGGACGTTCGAGGGCAAGGTCCAGTGTGTCTTTTGACATGTGATTTGGTCTTTTCTTTATTTCCTGTCTTTTGAAGAACTTCTTGCTTCCTTCGTGAATGACATCTTTTATGTCATGCCACAACTCTTCTGGTCTCCTGTCATTTGTGTCTAATGCATTAAACCTATTTTTGAGGTGGTCTCTGAACTCAGGTGGGATATACTCAAGGTCATACTGTGGCTCTTGTATACTTGTTCTAATTTTCTTCAACTTCAATTTGAACTTGCATATGAGAAGTTGATGGTCTGATCCACAGTCAGCACCTGGTCTTGTTTTGACATTTTGTACAGAGCTTTTCCTTCGTCTCTTTGCACATATGTAGTCAATTTGATTTCTGTATGTTCCGTCTGGTGAAGTCCATGTGTATAGTCTCCGTTTATGATGTTGAAAAAATGTATTTGCAATGAAAAGGTCATTGGTCTGACAAAATTCTATCATGCGATCTCCAGCTTCGTTTCTGTCACCAAGACCATATTTTCCAACTACTGAGCCTTTTTCTTGTTTCCGACCTTTGCATTCCAGTCACCAGTGATTATCAGTATGTCTTGATTGCATGTTTGATCTATTTCAGATTGCAGAAGTTGATAAAAGTCTTCCCTTTCTTCCTTTGTGGCCTTAGTGGTGGGTGCATAAATTTGAATAATAGTCATATTAACTGGCCTTCCTTGTAGGTGTATGGATATTATTCCATCATTGACAACATTGTATTTCAGGATAGATCTTGAAATGTCTTTTTTGATGATGAATGCAACCCCATTTCTCTTTAGTTTATCATTCCCAGCAGAGTAGACCCTATGATTGTCTGACTCAAAATGACCTATGCCATTCCATTTTAGCTCACTGATGCCTAGAATGTCAATGTTTATGCGCTCCATTTCTCTTTTAACTATTTCAAATTTGCCTAGATTCATACTACGTACATTCCATGTTCCAATTATTAATGGATGTTTACAGTTGTTTCTCCTCATTTTGAGTTGTGCCACATCAGCAAATGGAGGTCCCTGGGGCTTTACTCCATTTCCCTCATCACGGTAGAGTCTACTTTGAGGAGGCAACTCTTCCGCAGTAGTCTTTTGAGTGCCTTCCCACCTGGGGGCCTCATTTTCCGGCACTATATCTGACAGTGTCTCTTTGCTATCCACAGGGTTTTTAATGGCTAGTTGTTTCGGGAGTGGCTTGCCAGGTCCTACTCCCTAGTCTGTCTTAGTCTGGAAGCTCAGCTGAAAACCTGTCCACCATGGGTAACCTTGCTCATGTCTGAGGTTACAGTGCAGATCTCTCAGCCTCATCACAACACACAAGCCCCCACGGCAAACTGACAGACGTGTGGGGGCTCTGATGGTAAAATAATTAATACAAGGATGCATATATAGCATAAGAAAAAGAGAAGGAGAATAGAAAGAGGGAAGATAGTACAACAAGAAAGGAAGAAAAACAAAACAGAACAAAACAAAAACCAAGCCAAAAAACCTCACGCATATACCCTCCCACCCACGTATAAAATCATTTATAGTCAGGTGCGGTGAGTTGGGATATCAAGTGTAAAATGTTACTCACTAATGATATTTCATAGAGGCTTAGCACTTCTAGTGTAGGTTAATCATATATATAGGCACCCTGTCAGGCATATACCAGAATTCTAGAGTGCCAGAAAAAATGCAAGTTTTCAGCATCAGTTATGTTTATACATTACTTTGTTTATTATTTATATTGTTTAGGCACTGTGAACCCACTATTGTCAGTTCTGGGGATGGTGGGAGCCCTCCTGATAATCAGGTTCCCTGATGTACTCCAAGGGCCAACTTTGTGAGCATGGCTTTCAAAAGATAGTAATCAGTTATTGAGAAGGCTATCCTTTTTCCAATTTACTTGATTTCCTCCTTTGTTTAAAATCAGGTAGCTATAGGTATGTTAAGGTATTTCTGGATCTTCTGTTCTGTTCCCCATGTCTTTATGCCTACTTTTGTGGCAGTAATAACCTGTTTTTGCTACCACTACCCTGTTGTTGTTGTTGTTGTTAGGTGCCGTCGAGTCGGTGTCCGACTCATAGCGACCCTCATAGGGTTTTCAATGGCTAAGTGCTTCGGGATTGCCTTGGGAGTGGATTGCCAGGCCCTTCTCCCATTTTTGCGGTGCTGGGAATTGAACTCGGGGCCTCAGAGACTGCAGCGCAGCGCTCTACCCACTGAGCTAAATCCCAGCCCACCACTACCCTGCAGTATAGATCAAAGTCAGGGATTGTGATTCTACCTATACTAGTTTTGCAGCTTGATATGTTATTTTGGCTATACATGGTCTTTTGTGATTCCATATGAATTTTTGGATCATTTTTTATATTGCTGTAAAGTCAGGTCATTGGGATTTTAATGGGGATTGCATTAAACCTATAGATTGCTTTTGATAGGATAGCCATTTTTACTGTATTGATTCTCCCTATCCAGGAGCAGGGAAGGTCCTTCCATTTTCTAACATCTTCTGTGATTTCTTTCTTTAATGTTTTGAAATTTTCCTTGTAGAATTCTGTAGGGTCTTTGGTTAGATTGATTCAAAGGTATTTAATTTTCTGGTGGTCTATCGTAAAAAGTATTATATCTGTAATTTTCTTCTCTTCTTGCTTATAGTTGGTGTAGAGGAAAGCTGTTGATTTTTGTGTGTTAATTTTATATCCTGCCACTTTGCTAAAGGAGTTCATTAGATCTAAAAGTTCTCTAGATGAGGTTTTGGGGTCCTTGAGGTAAAATATCATGTCACCCGCAAATAAGGATGGTTTGACCTCTTCATTGCCAATCTGTATCCCTTTGATTTCTTTCTCTAGTCTGAGTGCCCTGGTGAGGACTTCAATCACAATATTAAATAGAATAGGAGAGAGCAGACATCCTTGTCTTATTCCAGACCTTAGAGGAAATGGTTTCAGTTTTTCTCCATTTAATATAATTTTGGCTGTATGTCTGTCATAGATGGCTTTTATGATGTTAAGGTGTTTGCCTGTTATGCCTATGTTCTCCAGGGTTTTTTTTTTTATCATGAAAAGGTGTTGCACTTTGTCAAAGGCCTTTTCAGCATTGAGAGCTGAATCAAATTTAAAAGAAGGAAAAACTCTTATACAGAAATTGGAACATAAAGAAAGCTAAAATTAACTTAGCAGAAAAGGGACAATTTAGGGAGCAGAAAGGAGGGAGGGATCTAGCTAAAGGAAGCGATGATGGGAGAAGACAGGAGGGGGAGGAGAGACAAAAAGGAGCAGGGAATGAGAGAGAGGGCAACCTCAAAGTGAACAGCCCAACTTTAATAGTTTGGGAAATAATAATAATACCAACAATACCGAAGGATGGCAATAATATAAATGGGGTAGATTATTCATGTAATACTGCAGACAATGTAAAAAGATAGATCACTACAGAAAAAAGTTTGGTCTTAAATCATAATTGGGATGTAAGGGTATATAGAAAAATAATCCCACAAAAAGATATGCAAGTAGAAGAGAGGCCTATTGTGGGGGGGTGGCAGAGGGGGGAGGAGGTACACAAGAGGGTAAGGGGGAAGTTATCTGTGCAATGTACAATGAAACACATATATGGAAATGTCACAATGAAATGCATGTCAGAATGAAACATATTAAGTTGTACATTAAAAGTTTACAATAAAAAAGAAGATAGTAATCAGGTTAGCTAGGTTAGCCATTTTCTGCTGTCTCCAATGTTGTTTTTGTGTATCTTGGTTATTCTAACACCTTTTCATCAGTCTTATCAAATATTTTGTCAATACTTACCTCCAAAATTCTTGAAAAATGGCCAATGTTATAGAATGTACTCAGAGAAGCAATGGCTGTCCCTCTATTTGCTGTTGTTCTATGTACAGCCATGTATTGCTTAACAATGAGGCATGTTTTCAGAAATGTGTCATATAGGAAATTTTGTTGTTATGTGAACATCAGAGTGTATACTAACACAAACCTAGATGGTATAGCCTGTATACACTAAGGCTATATAGTATACATGTACATGGAATAGCCTACTGCTATTTATTTATATTTGTACATGATGAATGAAACACCCTGAGATCAAATCAAGCACAAGAGAAAACAATACAAGCAACAGACACAGTAGAGATGATGTATCTTCAAGCATAACATGTTATACTATTTTACAGTAAACTTTTTATAAGAAGGGATACATGCTAAAATATTGCTAAAACTTTAGTATATAAATACATAAACCTGTAACATAGTCATTTGTTATCATTATCAAATATTATGTACTATACAAAATTATATATCCTATACTTTATATAAATGGCAGTCACAGTAGATTTGTTTATTTTAACATCACCCAAATATGTGATTAATATGTAGTGCTATGATGTTATGATGGCTATTGTCGGGGTTTTAGCTCTAGCCCAGCTAAAGTTAGGGCCAAACCCTCAACATAAACACGTGGGCGATGTCAGGAAAGAAGGACCTCGGGAGACCTTCAGATGGTTGGAGAAGGACAGGGAAGGTTTATTGGGGTGCTCCCCTTATGGAGAGCAAGGAGCAAGCAGCCCCTATAGAGTGAGGCTCTATCCCTATAAGTGCTGGCTCTAGGCCTGCAGCATGGAATACTGCAGGCTAAGTGCTGGTACAGCTCAGCCTCAAAGGCACAGCCACAGCCGCTGGTGTTCAGTTGAGGTCCGATGGTCTTGACTCTCGCGGCTCGCCTTCTTTACCCCCCTCCTTCCCAAGGATGGGAGGAGTTGGGAGGCTCTTCGTGGCTTGCTAGATGCCTTCGGCTCTTCGGGGCCCCTGGGCTTGATCTCGCC
Source organism: Pedetes capensis (assembly GCA_007922755.1). Classification (NCBI taxonomy): domain Eukaryota; kingdom Metazoa; phylum Chordata; class Mammalia; order Rodentia; family Pedetidae; genus Pedetes; species Pedetes capensis. Next base: position 14,706 of record VMDO01036900.1, read on the forward strand.
GGCTTGCTAGATGGTCTTGCTGGAGTAGGGAGCGCTGGTCCAGGTGATGA
>VMDO01036901.1:0-14766 GCA_007922755.1 Pedetes capensis
GTATTTCTGTTTTTGATCCTATATTCGTTCACTTAAGATGATATTCTCCAGTTCCATCTATTTTGCTGTAAATGACATTATTTCATTCATTTTTATTGCTGAGTAACATTCCATTTTGTATATAGTACCACATTTTTACCCATTCTTTGTTGACAGATATCTTGGTTTTTTCCATATCCTTGTAATGCTGAGGATTATTCCATGAAATATGGACATACAGGTGTCTCTGTTGTATGATGACTTGGGGAGACAGGGTTACTGAAAATTGCTTACATTTGGTGACAAACTTAGATTTAAATATTGTCTTTGTGCATTCAGTTGATGCCATTTACCCCCTTTCCTACTGCAGGAATTTGAGTATGCTTAACTAAAAGTTGAAAAAATAAAAGAATGTCTGATTGTAAAATTTTTCTGAATATTATCTTGACAGATAAAAAGTTTTAAATTGTCTTTTATAAACAAGCAGCTTTTCTTCTTTTCTCAGAGGCTTTATACTAAATGGGTTTTTAAATTCATTGACAGCATATTGTGATTAAATTTCCCCATGAGCTCCATATATCTGTTTTCATAACAGAAACTAACTTGGATGCTTTTAATGCCCTTCAGAGAACAGTGTTCTGGAATAATGTTAACATGCATGCATGTGTATCTTTTTTTTAATTTGGGTAAATCTTTTCACAAAAGGAAGGGTTTTTTTTCCCTGCTAGATCATTTCTGAGTCAAACTTCCTGGGGGAGAGATGGGGTGGAGAGGAATAGGTTTAAGAAATAAGGAGCGAAAAGTGTAATACTTTCCCGTAATACAAATACAGAAAATGACCCTGAATGACATCTACAGTCTTGTCTTCTTATTTTTCCCGCTAGTATGATTCTGGTCAATTATAAAAATTGACATTTGCAGTGGGCTCTTCTGTGAAAAGATGCCAAATTGGAAAAGATTTATTTTAGAAGCAGAGAGGATATAAACATATATATCCCCTGTCTCCTAAGTGTGAAGGTTGAAAAGTAAGGAGATCATCTTGAAAGTGTCTAAACTATTGATTTGTGACATAGTTCTACAAAAATGCTTCTGATTATTTTTTCCTAGATAGTCCCTTAGACTTTGGGTCAGTGGATACTAAACTTGAATCTCTTAAGTTTTGAAGAAACTTTTATTCAAAAAAACAGCAATCTTATGACAGTATCTAATTCTCTTCAGGTAGGCATTACTGAAAAAGAATAATTTCAAGAAATAATATCTACTGATACCTTCCCTAATCTCATAATTTTGTATGTGTTTGTTTTGTTTTTATACAATTAACTGCCTGTATTCCCTTGCACCTAAAATTGGCTCGAAATTAACATTGATAAAAGGTCCATTTCTATCAGTATATTTATTTCAGAAGCAATGATGTAAGATAGTGAAATCAGAGTTAGTTTTGTATATCAAGCTAATAACTCACCTGAATATCACAAACTTTAGCAAAAGGACAGTACACAATACATGTATCCCAAGCTAGGTAGGTAAGTATCTTTTATCATTCCAAAGGAATTCACAATGAAATGATCAAATCAAGTGGACAAGCTAGAATCAATCAATCTATTATTCCTTATCATAGCATTGTATTGCCCTAAACAAATGAAAATTAACTAATTTACCAACGGGAGAAGGGCCTGGCAATCCACTCCCAAGGCAATCCGGAAATAATCAGCCATTGAAAATCCTGTGAGGGTCGCTATGAGTCGGATACCTATTCGACGGCACCTAACAACAACAACAACAACAAAAATTTACCAACACCAGCCCTTCTAGCTAAGATTTTTAAGCGCAATTGTTAAGGTTTATTATTAATCATATGAAGTAAAAAATGAACTAAAAATTTAGAATGGATTCAGTAGTCCATATTGTATCATGTCAAATATATGAAGTATAATAGTCAAATTTCCTGAAATAATATGAGTTAAAGAGAGATTGAGTGCCCAGAGAAATACATTAAGGAAAAAGAGAATAAAAGCATCAAGTAGAATCTATATATCTATATATATTCATTTTTTGTTATGAGTGCCACAATAATGCAAGAAAACAACAATAAGAATAAGAATCATGTGATATGTCCAATTTCACTATTTGTTATGTCTTGTTTTGCTTTGTGTTATTGAGATAGGTTCTCACTATGAATCCCAGGCTGGCCTGAAACTTGCTCTCTTCTTGCCTGGGCCTCTCAAGTGCAGGGATCACAGGCATGTGCATTACCACTTCAGATTGTTGTTGTTGTTGTTGTTAGGTGCTGTCAAGTCAGGTACGACCCATAGCAACCCTATGAACAGCAGATCGAAACACTTGCCAATTCTGTGCCAGGCAAACAATCTTATATATGTTTAAGCCCATTGTTGCAGACACTGTGTCAATCCATCTCGTGGAAGGATTTCCTCTTTTGTGTTGACCTGCCACTCTCCCAAACATGATATCCTTCTCCAGGGATTGATCTCTCCTGACTACATGTCTGAAATATGTAAGACGCAGTTTGGCCATTCTTGCTTCCAAGGAGCACTCTGGTTGCACTTCTTCTAGGACAGATTTGTTGGTTCTTTTGGCAGTCCATGGTATATTCAATAGACGTCTCCAGCACCACAATTGAAAAGCATCAATTCTTTTTCTGTCTCTCTTGTTCAATGTCCAGCTTTCACAACCATATGATGCCACTGAAAATACCATGGCATGAGTCAGACGCACCATCGTCTTCAATGTAACATCTTTGCTTTTCAATACTCTAAAGAGATCTTTTGTCACAGCTTTTCCTAGAGCAATGCATCTTTTGCTTTCTTGACTGCTGCTTCCACGGGTGTTGATTATAGAGCCAAGCAAAGCAACATCTTGGACAACCTCAATCTTTTCTCCATTTATGGTGAAGTTGTGTGCTGACCCAGTCGTAAGGATTTTTGTTTTGTTGATGTTTAGTCGTAACCCATATTGAAGGCTATGATCTTTGATGTTCATCAGTAAATGTTTGAAATCCTCTTAACTTTCAGCAAGCAGAGTGGTGTCATCTGCATAACGCAGGTTGTTAATGAGTCTTCCTCCAATCTTGATGCCACGTTCTTCCTCATAAAGTCCAGATTCTTGGATTATTTGCTCAGCGTATAAATTGAAGAGATAGGGTGAAAGTATACAGCCCTGATGCACACCTTTCTGAACTTTAAACCACTCAGTGTTAACATGTTCTATTTGAACAACTGCCTCCTGGTTCATATACAGATTTCTCATGAGCACAATTAGGTGTTCTGGTATTCCCATTTTCCAAAGTGTTATCCATAACTTGTTATGATCCACACAATCAAATGCTTTGCTGTAGTCGATAAAACATAGATAGACATCTTTTTGATATTCTCTGCTTTCAGCTAATATCCACCTGACATCAGCAATGATGTCCCTGGTTCCCCACCCTCTTCTGAATCCTGCTTGATTTTCCTGTAATTCTCTATCTATATACTGCTGCAGTCGCTTCTGAATGATCTTTAGTATAATTTTGCTGGTGTGTGATGTTAATGATATTGTCTGATAGTTTGCACATTCAGTTGGATCCCCTTTTTTGGGAATAGGCACAAATATGGATCTCTTCCAGTCAGTTGGCCAAGTAGCAGTTTTCCAAATCTGTTGGCATAAACATGTTAACACCTCCAGTGCTGCATCTGTTTGTTGAAACATCTCTATTAGTATCCCATCAATTCCTGGAGCCTTGTGTTTTGCCAGTTCTTTCAAGGCAGCTTCCACTTCATCTTTCAACACCATTGGTTCCTCTTCATATGCAACCTCTTGGAATGGTTGGTCATCTACCAATTCTTTCTTGTATAATGACTCTGTGTATTCTTCCCATCTTCTTTTGTTGTTTCCTGCATCATTTAATATTTTCCCTGTAGAATCTTTCACTACTGCCACTCGAAGCTTGAATTTTTTCTTCACTTCCTTAAGCTTGAGAAACACAGAGTATGTTCTTTCCTTTTGGTTTTCTGCCTCCAGCTCTTTGCACATGTCATTATAATATTTGTTTTTTCTTCTCGTGCTGCCCTCTGAAATCTTCTGTTTAGTTCTTTAACTTCATCATGTCTTCCTTTTGCTTTAACTGCTCTACGTTGGAGGGCATGGTCCAGTGTCTCTTTTGACATGTAAGTTGGTCTTTTCTTTTTTTCTTGTCTTTTTTAGAACTTTTTGCTTCCTTATTGAATGATATCTTTTATGTCATGCTACAACTCTTCTGGTCTCCTATCATTTGTGTCTAATGCATTAAACCTGTTTTTGAGGTGGTCTCTGAACTCAGGTGGGATATACTCAAGGTCATACCGTGGCTCTCATATACTTGTTCTAATTTTCTTCAGCTTCAGTTTGAACTTGCATATGAGAAGTTGATGGTCTGATTCACAGTCAGCAACTGGTCTTGTTTTGACATTTTGTACAGAGCTTTTCCATTGTCTCTTTGCACATATGTAGTCAATTTGATTCCGGTATGTTCCATCTGGTGAAGTGCATGTGTATAGTCTCTGTTTATGATGTTGAAAAAATGTATTTGCAATGAAAATGTCATTGGTCTGACAAAATTCTATCATGCGATCTCCAGCTTCGTTTCTGTCACCAAGACCATATTTTCCAACTACTGAGCCTTCTTGTTTCCAACCTTTGCATTCCAGTCACCAGCGATTATCAGTATGTCTTGATTCCATGTTTGATCTATTTCAGATTGCAGAAGCTGATAAAAGTCTTCCCTTTCTTCATTTGTGGCCTTAGTGGTGGGGGCATAAATTTGAATAAGAGTCATATTAACTGGCCTTCCTTGTAGGCTAATGGATATTATTCTATCACTGATAACTTTGCATTTCATGACAGATCTTGAAATGTCTTTTTTGATGATGAGTGCGACTCCATTTCTCTTTAGTTTATCATTCTCAGCATAGTAGACCATATGATTGTCTCACTCTAAATGGCCTATGCCGGTTCATTTTAGCTCACTGATGCCTAGAATGTCAATGTTTATGCACTCCATTTCTCTTTTAATGATTTCTAATTTGCCTAGATTCATACTACATACATTCCATGTTCCAATTATTAATGGATGTTTACAGTTGTTTCTCCTCATTTTGAGTTGTGCCACATCAGCAAGTTGAGCACCCTGGGGCTGTACACCATTTCCGTCATCACGGTAGACTCTACTTTGAGGAGGCAACTCTTCCCCAGTAGTCTTTTGAGTGCCTTCCAACCTCGGGGGCTCATTTTCTGGCACTGTATCTGACAGTGTTTCTTTGCTTTCCATAGGGTTTTCAATGGCTTGTTGTTTCGGGAGTGGCTCGCCAGGTCCTACTCCCTAGTCTGTCTTAGTCTGGAAGCTCAGCTGAAAATCTGTCCATGGGTAACCTTGCTCATGTCCAAGGTTACAGTAGCAGAGCTCTCAGCCTCAATCACAACACGCAAGCCCCCACAGTGTAGCAAACTGACAGACATGTGGGGGACTTCAGATTAGATGTTCATTTTTAATTTAAAAAAAAAAATCCAGCCCCAGGGGAAATTTTCTTCTTTGGATTAGCTCAGTTCTTTCTGATTTGCATGATTTAAATGTTTGGTTTGTTTTATTTCTGAGAATTTTCTTGAAAAAAAAAAAAAGATTTTGGTGCCCTAGCACACTGTCATCCAATCCTGCTTGATTTTGGAAGCTAAGCCAGGTCGGCCTGTTTAGTCCTTGGATGGGTGACTGCTTGGGAATACCAGGTGCCTCAGGCTACAGAGAAGGACCTGGCAATCCACTCCCGAAACAGTCCATAACTGAATGCCCTGTGAATAGCAGAGAAGCACTGATAATAGTGTTAGGCAAGGTACAGTGTTAGGGCGTGTTCTGTTCTGTTGTACATAGGGTCAATAATGAGTCAGACCCAACTGGATAGCACATAGCAGCAACAATATTCTCTGAGACCTTGCCTACTGCACTTCTGAACCTCAAGATGGAAGGATACATTCTATTCTATAAAATTTTAAATTAAGAGCATGATATAACAATAACAACAAAATTTTGTGGAGAGAGATTCTGTGGTATGCGTTTTTAGTTCTCTGTGCTATTTATATTCAGTTTTTTAATGCCTTCATAGAATAAATAGCCTTCTCTGCTTTGCACCATTTTTTGTGGTACTTTGGGGTTGAACCCATGGCCTTGCACATACTTTGCAAATGCTCTACCTCTTGAGTCACTGGGATGACTGGACAGCACCACCACATGCTGCTTGCTTCACATCATTTTTGTGAAATGATTTTAAAGACTGATAAGCCCAGCTCTGTTGTTGTTGTTGTTAGGTGCCATCGAGTCGTGCCCAACTCATAACGACTCATAGGGTTTTCAATGGCTGATTGTTTCAGGATTGCCTCGGGAGTGGATTGCCACGTCCTTCTCCCATTTTTGTGGTGCTGGGATTCGAACTTGGGACCTCAGAGACTGCAGAGCAGTGCTCTATCAACTGAGCTAAATCCCAGCCCAAGCCCAACTCTAGCGTTTATTTAATTTTTCTTTCTTCTTTTACTTTTTTCCTATAACATGTTTGTATCTTAACACAGAAAACTTGTGATGTTGTTCATGGTAGGTACTAATTACATATTTGTGGCAAGACTGTATGTATGATGATTCTAATCTTGACTTTCTCAATCTTGCTTTCACATTAGAATGAAGCAGAGAACTTAAAGAAGCAAGGTGGGTGTGGTGGCACACATCTGGAATCCTAGTGACTCTGGAGATTGAGGCAGAAGTATCATGAGTTCTAGACCAGAGGCAGCCTGTACAACTTAGTGCAATTGTGTCTCAAAAAAAATACAGAAGGTTTCTCGGGTGCAGCTCAGTAGTATAGCACTTGCCTAGCATGTTCAAGGGTATGGGTTCTAATCCCAATACTGCAAAACAACAACAACAACAACATCAACAATAATTTACCAGGGTCCAGGTCCTACTCCACATTAATCAAATTCAAATTCCTGAGGGTGTGTCTTGGACCTCATTACCTCAGGATTTCTCTAAAGCTCTTCATATGCATTTACCCTGCAGCCAGGCTGAAACCACTGAGAAGAACGGAGTCAGGAAGATTAAGAATCATGCATATGGCTACAAAGATAGTCCTAGCAATTCTCACTCTAAATCATGACAGTTCTGGTTCCCCATTCAGTGACTCTTGGCTATGTGGGACTGCCTCTGGCAACTGACTTTTCTTATGCTGAAACAAATTGAAAGGCTAGAGTATAAGAATGAAGGAGTTAAAGATTATATTCAAGTTCAAATACCAGTAAGGCTCCCCTAGAACTACAACTGAAGTACTCATATAAGTTAGGTGATTGCTATATGACAGTTTATATTTCTTGTCAATGGCAATAACTATAAATCTTTTAAAACAGCTGTCCACACACAGAAGTATATGTAACCTGGGGAGGTACTTGAAGACTTCCTATGGGGTGGGCAAACAGAGTTGTAACTTAATTTATTTCTGTATCTTTAACTTGCCTTTATACTCTTCACTGAAACTGAATTGCTTCAGAAAATGTATACAGAGTCAAGACATCAGGCTACTTTTCTTTTCTCACTTTCTCTTTCTAAACCATCTGCTTATTTTTCATCCACCCCAAATCTTCCTAGAGCTTCACACAAAAGAAGCAAGAATGATTTTAATGACTGAGAAATACACCTATTTGTTCGTTGCTAAATGGTTTCAATTAAGCCTGAAGAAATACCCTAATGACTTGTCAGCTGATAGGTGATTAAAAATAAGTTTTGATGCTGAACTACCATGTAATTTTTGCATGTCCCATAGGAGGGATTCAAAGAATTAAGCTATGTTACTATAATAAAAATCCTTCCATTCTTTTCTATTCACCTATTTGAAGAATATTTCTCAACACATCTGTAAAAATAAAAAATAGGTATAGAATTGATGTTGAAACATTTCAAATTCTAGAAATAATTCATGTTCTTCTCTAGGTACAAGTAATTGTTATTCCAATGCATATATTTAAGAAATATTTTTAAATATAATTTTATTTTCTATTTATCAACATGTACAACATATGTAATGAGAAATCACACAGTTAATAATTGTATTGATACTTCAATCTAAAAAATATTTTATACTTAGAACTCATGGTAACAGGAAAAATATCAATGTAGAATAAGAAAGGCAATCAGTCTATCAAGTGTAAATATATCCCTGTATTTTAAAATATCTGTACTTACTATGCCTGCAGCCAGGCCATTGTGGTATCCCATCCTGTCAGATCTCAGAAGCTAAGCAGGGTCGGGCCTGGTTAGTACTTTGATGGGAGACTTCCTGGGAATACCAGGTGCTGTAGGCTTCGGAGAAGGACCTGGCAACCCACTCCCCAAAATCAATCTGTCATTGCAAACTGTATGAATAACAGAGAAGCACTAGCAACAGTGTTTCACTGTTGCACTTAGGGTCACTATGAGTTGTACACTGACTCTATGGCACCTAACAACAGCAACAACATAGTTACTATGTAATTCAATTTATACAATAGCAATCTTTTAAACTAAGAATGAAAAATAAATTTTAAATCCAGATTTTAGAATCTGCAAGCAGCAAAAATCCTTTTTAGAATTCTTCAGAAGTTTTACATGTACAAGAATGTTTGGAAAATAATGATTAGTATGTTCCTTGGTAGTTGTCGGTAGTTGCCATCGAGTTGGTATCCAACTCATAGCAACCCTACATACAACAGACAAAACACTCTTGTCAGTGCTTATCTGCTTTTCATAGGGTTTTCAGTGACAGATGGATTTTTGGGAGTGGGTTGCCAGGTCCGTCTCCCAAGCCTACAGCACCTGATATTCACAGGTGTTCTCCCATCCAAGTACTAACCAGGCCTGACCCTTCTTAGCTTCTGAGATCTGACACCACAGGGCTCTGGCTGTAGGCTCTTCATTAGTAGTTCCTTTTAAATTCCACTAGTCCAGCTTGCAGGCTGGGATTTAGCTCAGTTGGGAGAGCTCCACTCTGCAGTCTTTGAGGTCCCTGCTTTAACTCCCAGCACGGCAAAAATGGGAGAAGAATGTGGCAATCCAATCCTGAGGCAATCCTGAAACAAGCAGCCATTGAAAACCCTATGACGGTCAGACACAACTCTATGGCACCTAACAACAAGAAGTCCAGCCTGCTACACAAAAGATCATAGAAACTATTGTAAAGAATATATCAGATAAAAATCATTCTTACCCACTCACTTTAAAACAATATTTAAACACTTGCAGTTCAGAATGCAACTTTATACATGTGTAAAAATGAAACTCTTTATTTTGAAAATACCAAAGGTAAGGTATTAAAATACAGAAATTTAAATTACTCTGATATATATGTAAATTATCACCTATGTCTTGTCTGAAATAAAATATTTTAGATTCTCTTTTATCTTGCTTTCCCTCAGTACCCTCCCTCCTTCCCTCTGTCCCACCCTACCTTCTTTCCTCCCTCTCCCCCCATATCTTTCTATGTCTCTTTCCTTCTGAGTCATTCTCTGTTTGTGTATGTATATTTGGACTATTAGATCAGGGGAAAGTACTAATCCAATACAATCATTAATGAAAACATAGCTATCATTTTGAGAATTATCTATCTGGCAATGGACTTCATTGGATAGATCAAAAGAATAAAGGCTTTCCCTTATTCAAACAAGCTTTATCTTTCATGTAAATGTTTACCCAGGTGATTAAACTTTACTTTAAAATTTTTTTTCTTCAAAGCATCTTAGTCAGGTGGGTGCTGAATCAACTAAAAAATCCCACAAGAGTACTTCAACACTAAGTCATAAATACTTCAGTTGTTCACAGTTGACAATTATTAAAAGTCCAGGCTACTGATAACACCCTGGATAAATTGGCAGATATCAAGAGAAGAAGGAAAATACAGTTCTTGGATATTGTGTGGTTTGAGGAAAAGATCTCTGTTTGGAATTGGACCAACCTGCATATAAACTCTGGCTTTACCTTTTAGGCAAGTTGTTCAAGAGTCTGCCTTCTGTCTCTACTGCAAAACGATCCTGTTTTCCAAGATCCTTATGAAGATACACAGAGATATAAATGTTTAGATAAAGAATAGACTCTTGGCAAATGTTAATTCCCTTGCTTTCCCTAATTAGACTTGTAAGATCAGGAAGAAAAGTCTATAAAAGATTGAACAAGTTACAGCTTACAGAGAATAGTAAAAGATAATTTTAAAGTGCAAAACTATCTGTTGAATTATTTAATAGTATTAGACATGACTAAGTTTGTCAGACATAACCAAATTAATACATAATGAAGGAAATACTTGTTTTTTCTATTTGCTTACTCATTTTTGCTCCTTCATTCATTCATTGACTTAATATGGAGGACATATAATGTGCCAGACATTATACTACGTGATCACAATTACTTCTATATATGATGGTTTTATTCATATGCATTCTTCCAAATACTGTCAGTGTGAGCATATAGTCTTACAAGAGCCACAGGAATCTGATTTCATCTTAAAGTCTGTTAGTGATGTGATATCTTAATAATCCTATGGATTGCAAAGTTATTTGAGAATGTTAGATTTCTATTCCATATAATGAGGCTGTGGAGTATTTTTCTATACACACACAGGTGGAAATATACAACACAATTTGTATATAAAATTACACATTAAGTAAAATCTTGTCTGAAATAGTAGCTTCTATGATAGTGTAGTCTTACGTTGTTTCATTTGCTTTTACAGAAATGATGTGAAATATGTTTCCTGGAATAGAATTATTAGCATTTCAGTTCTCTGAAAGTGGAAAAAGCTAAAGAGAAAGAACAAGAAAAAGACTATAATGGCGATAGAATTGCTAGAAGCCAAACTACCAGTTAATATTTCAAAACTAACATGTTTCCCCATTTTGGTTTGCTGTCATTGAAACTTTCAAATACATATTGCCCATGGCTAGGCTATTTTCAAAGATGAAGGTGCTAAACAGGAAATTGGTTACAACTTAATTCCCAATTTAAATTTTAATTATTTTTGAAAAGTAAAAATTAAAGAAAATTTCTAATTGTAATTCTGATGGAAGAAGTAATTCTGGGAAAGATGGGATGTATTTCAAGTTAGACATTTTCTTATTGCAACAGAGAGAAATCTAAATTATTCTTTTGAAATCGGTCTAGAAATGTTTTTCCACATAGAAAATAGAGTACATCTTTAGTAATTTCTTGTCATGTTACTGTCTCCTTTTTGAACATAAGTTCTCAATTTTTTATTATAGTTTAGATCTTATTGTATTAGATCTAAAATTATCAAGAAATGTTAATCTATACAATATGCCATAAATGTCAAAGCAATTATTTTAGGTTTAAATATTAAACTATTGACCTCCAAAGTTAGTAATATTCAAGGTTTAAAAAGAAAGCTAAACTGAATTAGTAATAGATCTGTCCATTTAAACAACTCAACAAACACACTCACAATTTGGTTTATGTCTGGAGGTAGTGGTACATGCATGTAATCCCAGGGACTCAGGAGACTGTGGCAGGAGGATTACAAATTGGAGGCCAGAGACAGCCTGCATAAGTTGGTGAGACCCTGTCCCAATATGTAAACAATATAAAATAAATGGGCTGGGGAAGCAGCTCAGTGGGAGAGCATTTTCCAAGTATGTACAATGCTCTGGGTTCAACCACTAAGTACTGCAAGAAAAAGTTGGTTTTTGAACTACCAACTCCAAACAATTGGATTTTCTGTTTTCAGGTTAATTTATCTGGTTGAGGAAGAGGCAATAATATGTCTACTGAAAATAACCATGAAAGTTCTGCTAAAGTTTTCATGTAGCTCCATGGGGCTTACTATGGAAATCATTCAAGTGATCATTCAAGAACAAGTATCATGCTAGATAGCAACATTTTCATCCTTGGATTTATCAAAATCTGTGCCTTTTTTTTAAGTGCACCCACACACCATAGGATAGAGTGTCCATGAAATTGTATGGGTGTGAGACATTGATCACTCTCCAAAAGGCATAAAGAAGATGAGATTAATGTTATTATTTTAATCGTCTCTCATCTATAAACGGTAAAATTATTTAAAAATATCTGTAGTACACCATTTGAACCATCATCCTGAAATGTACAGCTCAAACATCTCAGTGATGCTTGGACATATCTGGAGTTCCTTCTTCAAGAAGGTTCCAAATCAATGTCAAGACAGCCTCTCAATCCAACTGTCTATAAAACTGGAAAGAACTTCATTTGGGCACTAGCACATGTCAGGCTACTCAATTTTCCTAATACTATGTTAATAATCCCCCACCAACCCATCTGGTATCTAAAGCATGTCTATTTTTCTCAATTAGATTTCTCTAGGCTTTTCCCATAAAGAAGAGCTTAAAAAGTGTTGGCTATTATACTCCTACCAAAAGCTTAGTTGGGGGTGAAATTATAACTAGATGATCATTTCTAAGAGACTGATGACCCTACAATTTTTTGAATATATAATTCCAAGAACCTGCTATCCATTTGTTCCTTTTGGAAAATCTAGGGTGTTTCCTTATATCAAAAAGTTGCATGCCTCAGTTACATTAAATTGCCTTCCCCAGAAAAAAAATGAGATGAGTTCTATGTTGACATTAAGCACTCATATTCCTTCAAGGCTAAATCAAGAGAATAACTAAAAATCACTCTTTATAGTTGATGAAGCATTTATTTTGGCTCATGATTTCAGAGACTTTAGTACATGATTGGCTGGACACATTGTTTCTTGGCCTGTGGTGAGACAGAATCATGTTGGAAGGGGGTGTGGCAGAGCAGAGGTGCTCATCTCATGATGGCCAGGAAGCAGGGAGGGTGATAGAGACAAGACAAACCCATCCACTGCAAACCCCCAGGGACTATCTGCCTCCAAATATGCCCTACCTCCTAGGTTCTAGCCTCTTCAATTAATGCCATCTCTTTACAAATCCATCAATAGATTAATTTTAATGTTAGAATCTTTATGATTCAAACATTTCCCAAAAGCCCATCAGCTAGCAACCAAACCTTTAACACATGACCCTTCTGGGAGCATTTCAGATAGCATCCTGCTTCTACCCAAGCACCAAAATGACCATCTCTCATTGATTTAGTTACTGAATTTTGCTTAGGGTAAAAGGTTTAATAAATCTGAACATTGTGGCTAGTCATATTATATATGTTCAAGTTACCTTATATTCATAGGGTATTTTGTGCTAAAACATCCTCATTATCAGAAGTCCTATCATTATCTTGGCTTTTGGCTTTACTACCAAAAGAATAAAAATAATTTCTCCAAGAGAAAGTTCTGATACCTAGAAGAACCATTTCTACTTTACTTTTTATTTTCTCTCATCATCACATCCAAGATGATAAAAGAGCTTAGAATAAAGTTGTTCTGTAACTATTAGTCCCTACTTTGTGTGTAACTCAAATGAATACAGTTAAAAACATTTTATGGGTAGTGTCAAGCATAGTCTAGCAACAGACAAAATGTGGCTACAGATGCTTTTCAACTTATGATGAGTTTATATCCTGATAAACCCATGATAATTTTAAAATACTGTAAGTTGAAAATAAATTAAATGTATCTAATCTGAATACCATGACTCAGTAATAAAGTACATTGTACAGTATCTTTTGCTTACCCTCATGAGCACAAGACTGACTGGGAGTTATAACCTATTGCTGCTTCCCCACATTGTGATGTAGTATCATACTGCATGTCACTAGCTCAGGAAAAGATAAAAAATACAAATTTCAGTTTCTACTGAATGTATATCTTTTTCTCTCCACTGTAAGGCAGAAAAACAATAAGTTGAGCCATCACAAATTGGGGACCATCTATATTTAAAAATTATATTTGAGTTACATTAAAAGGAATGGAGGGAAGGGTAGAGACAGGAGGAGAGAAGAGGAGGAAGAGAAAGGGAGGAAGAAGGAGAAGAAAAGAGAAAGAAGAAGAAAGAGGGAGAGAGGAATTCTTAGGCTTTCTGTGAAAAAGGCTAGGAGATCTGTAGTCATTAGATTATAAAGGAATATAGTTTAATTAGTTTGTACCTCTTAGAAGACCTTTTAGATTTGAATCTGTTTGGGGATCTTTGGGTTTCATGAATCTGGATGCCCATATCCCTTTTAATTCTTGACAAGTTTTCTGTTATAATTTCATCATATAAATTTTCTTCCCTTCTCCTTATTTCTTCTCTTTCTGGGTCCTCTGTGATATAATTATTTATTTGCTAATGGTATCCCATATGAATAGCAGAGAAGCATTGACAATAGTGCCTGGCATGGCACAATGTTGGACAGTGTTTTGTTCTGTTGTACATGGGGTTGCTATGAGTTGGACCTGACTAAACAGCACCTAACAACAACAACATAAATGCCATAGGATTCTCTTTTTAATTCTCTTTGTGAGTTTAAACTCTGGCTAGGTAACTTAAGAAGTCACATCTCCAACTTCAGATATTCTTTCTTCTGATTGATGTAGTGTACTGTTAAAGCAGTTGACTCTATTCTTAATTTCATTGATATAATTATATAATTCCAATATTTGTTTGGTTCTTTATGACATTTATCTCTTTGTTTAATTTCTCATTCAGATCATGAATTGCTATCCTGACTTAATTGGAATTTCTGTTTATATTTACTTATTTCTTCCTGAGTTTCCTTAAGATCATTATTTTGAATTTGGTCTTAGATAATAGATTTCATTTCTTTTGGGGGCCAGTTAATGGAGAATTATTGAGTTCCATTGTTAG
>VMDO01036902.1:0-14766 GCA_007922755.1 Pedetes capensis
TTTTAAGAACTTTTTGCTTCCTTCTTGAATGATATCTTTTATGTCATGTCACAACTCTTCTGGTCTCCTATCATTTGTGTCTAATGCATTAAACCTATTTTTGAGGTGGTCTCTGAACTCAGGTGGGATATACTCAAGGTCATACCGTGGCTCTCGTATACTTGTTCTAATTTTCTTCAGCTTCAGTTTGAACTTGCATTTAAGAAGTTGATGGTCTGATCCACAGTCAGCACCTGGTCTTGTTTTGACATTTTGTATAGAGCTTATCCATCATCTCTTTCCACATATGTAGTCAATTTGATTCCTGTATGTTCCATCTGGTGAAGTCCATGTGTATAGTCTCTGTTTATGATGTTGAAAAAATGTATTTGTAATGAAAAGTTCATTCGTCTGACAAAATTCTATCATGTCACCTCCAGCTTCATTTCTGTCACCAAGACCATATTTTCCAAGTACTGAGCCTTCTTCTTTGTTTCCAACCTTTGCATTCCAGTCACCAGTGATTATCAGTATGTCTTGATTGCATGTTTGATCTATTTCAGATTGCAGAAGCTGATATAAGTCTTCCCTTTCTTTCTTTCTTTCTTTCTTTCTTTCTTTCTTTCTTTCTTTCTTTCTTTTTTTTGTGGTACTGGGGGTTGAACCCAGGGCCTCGCGCCTGCATGCTCTGCAAGTGCTGGACCACTGAGCTGCACCTGAGCCCCTTCTTTTTACTTTTTGAGACAGGGTCTCCCTAAATTACACAGACTGCCTCTGGTCTCGAACTTGCGATCCTCCCGCCTCCACCTCCCAAGCCGCTGGGATTACAGGCGTGCGCCACCACGCTCGGCAAGTCTTCCCTTTCTTCATTTGTGGCCTTGTGGTGGGTGCATAAATTTGAATAATAGCCCTATTAACTGGCCTTCCTTGTAGGCATATGGATATTATTCTATCACTGACAACATTGTATTTCATGACAGATCTTGAAATATCTTTTGTGATGATGAATGCAACCCCATTTGTCTTGAGTTTATCATTCACAGCATAGTAGACCATATGATTGTCTGACTCAAAATGGCCTATGCCAGTCCATTATAGCTCACTGATGCCTAGAATGTCAATGTTTATGTGTTCCATTTCTTTTAACAATTTCTAGTTTTCCTAGATTCATACTACATACATTCCATGTTCCAATTATTAATGGATGTTTACAGTTGTTTCTCCTCATTTTGAGTCATGCCACATCAGCAAGTTGAGCACCCTGGGGTTTACTCCATTTCCGTCATCACCGTAGACTACTTTGAGGAGGCAACTCTTCCCCAGTAGTCTTTTGAGTGCCTTCCAACCTGGGGGCCTCATTTTTCAGCACTGTATGTGACAGTGTTTCTTTGCTATCCCTAGGGTTTTCAATGGCTCGTTATTTCGGGAGTGGTTCGCCAGGTCCTCCTCCCTTAGTCTGGAAGCTCAACTGAAAACCTGTCCCCCACTGGTAACCTTGCTCATGTCCGAGGTTACAGTGGCATAGCTCTCAGCCTCATCACAACACACAAGCCCCCACAGTGCAGCAAACTGACAGATGTGTGTGGGTTCCTACTATTTAGGGGAGACAAAACAATAGCATTCGTGTTCTCTGGAAGTGTTTATCTGAAATGAAGCAAAACCAGCAGAAATCCCTGGACTGATCTTTGACATGCAAGCAAACGCAGACAATAAAGCAATATCCATCCTGGGACTGCTGATCATCATAAGATATTTTTTTAAAGGCTTGGCAGTAGCAAAAATGATGCTGTTACCAAGTTAGATTGATATGATTTGTTCATTAAGGTGCACAGCCACCAATTATCTTCAGTGGTTTTTAGCAGCTGGAGATATTTAGTTTATGTCATTTAGACATGGCTATGTGTCAGTGTACTCACAGAGATATAGGACTATTCTTTATTGCAATGCATGATCACTAATTACAAAAAGCAATCAGTTAACATTCAAAGAGCGTTATATGTATTTTATCTAATTTAATGGAAATAGTCTTGTTATCTTTGTGTTTCTCATTCAAAATTGAGAACACCAACTCTGGATATGCATCTGGAGGGTTACAGACTAATTCGTACACAATAATGTGGTTGCTTGACTACTTAATTTAGTCAAATTGGACCTAGCAATTAGTAGTGTTATAAAAACCCCATTATATATGGAAAACAATCTATATGTAATACAGGGAAGGGAGCTAATACATGAGGCTGTTGCTTGTCCTTGGATCTCACTAATGTTTTTATTTGAAAAATGACAATTTTAGAAAATTCTTTACATGTCTACTTTAATATAATGAGCATATTATCAATTAGAGTGAGAAAATCTTAAAAAGATTTGACCACCTGTAGCTATCTCCTTGCCAACACACTTTAGGTGAATTATGGTGATACCCTATGGGAGAAGGATGTGGCAATCCACTCTGGAGGAAATCTGGAAACAATCCACCATTGAAAACCCTATGAGGGTTGCCATGAGTCAGACATGAACAGACAGCACCTAACAACAACAACACTATGGTGATATCCTAGAATTCCTGGTTCTCACTCAAATAAGACCACAAGATAAACATAACCAAATGGGATAATCTAACACTAATCATGCTTAGTAATCACTTAGTAATACTTATACCCAAATCTATTTGTAAATGTCTTTATTATCTTATAGCTAGGAAGAATCTTTACAGTGATCTAGTTGCAGAGAAGGGCTATAGGGTCCAGAAAAGAAGTGATTTTCCCATGAAAACAGCTAGTTTGCCATAAATTCTCTCCTGATCCATAATGTTTTCTTCTCTGTTGTACTTTTTCAACTTCTGCAGATATAGACAACAGATAATTTTCTCTTTTGTTTATACTACATACGCACTTAAGGAATATACTCATGAAAATATTTCTTGAAAAATGTGATTTAAGAGATAATTCTCTTATGGTTAAGTATGTAGTCCAATTGTTTGTATTGAGAAAAAAACATATGACAATTTATCATTGATATTTTATTACAAGCATTCTCTCTGAAATTATAATGCCCTTCAGTGATCTAGAGGACACTTCTATATGTCCATTTAATTTCATTGTATTAATTCAGCTAAAAATTCAGATATTCAATCCATAACTTAGAAAGATTCATTGAAAGAGGAATTTGCTTTATTAAAAATTTGTGTCAGATCTGACTCAATGGCACCTAACAACAATGAGGAAATGAATGTTTTGTAAGACTACAAACAAGCCTTTCTGGAACAAAGAAAATAATCATCAACAAGAAGCCTACATTACGTATCAAGCACAATGTCCCTATTTGTAAGATTTTAAGGACTATCAAAAAAGGAGAAAAACACCAGGCACTGTGACACATACCTGTAATCCCAGCAACTCAGGAGGCTGAGGCTGAGGAGGATTACAAATTTGAGGACAGAGGTAGCCTGCATGATCCTGTCTCTAAATAAATAAGTAAATGTAAATAAACAAATAGGCTGGAGGTGACACTCAGTGATAAAGCACTTGCACAGCATGCATGAGGCCCTGGGTTCAACTACCCAGTACAGAAAACAAAGAGAAAAAACTTTTGTTTTCTGACATTGAATGCTAAAATTAATGATAATGTTTGTTTTTCTTTGTGGCATTCTGTGAATATAATAATACTATACACTATCATAATATAGTATGACTCAGGATGACATTACCATTTGGATTTTTCTTATATGAATAAAAACAAGTGGGAGCTTTCTGAACATGGATGATTAGTATAGAAAATGGGTAGCTTAGAATTTGGCTTTTGGGGTTTCACAGCATTCTAAATATACACATTTAATGCTTTTCTCTTTTTTAAAAAAACTGTCTTCCTTAAACCTTTCCTTGAAACACTTTTCTATCTTCTCTTTCCCCTCTTTCATTTTCCTTTCTCTAGTCTTCTCTATATGCCAGAGTTTGTGTTTCCCTCAGTCAGTCTTATTTTACTTGCTTTACTTCCTTCCTTTGACATTTCCTCATTGAAGATCCTAGATGCTGTTGTGATTAAGGGCTCTGAATTCACAGGATGGCTAAGATAGATAGGCTTATCACAGATTAGCAGGGAAGACAGCCACACTTTCTTAGTGCCTCTGAAGTAGAAATGGTTTCATAGTTTGGTGACCCAGACTTCCTTTGAAACAGGTGCCCTTAATTTTTCTTCAACTAAATGCAATATGGTTTTATTGATAGGACTTAAATTTCTTTGATTCAGGTTTCTGACAGGGAAACCCTTGGGGTTTCTGGATTTAAAGGGAGAAACAGAAATTGGGAGATAGAAATGATTGAGATCTTTAAAGAAAAATTGGAAGATACACAAAAGAGAACCTCCCTATAAATCACAAAGAGTCCCTGAACCAATTGATAGGCCAGTAAAATAGAGGTAAGAGAAATTTCAGGAAAGACGTGTCTTTGATGGTCCTAGAAAAAGTAAGCTTAGTAATACTACCACTTACTTCAGGACTCTTGGGCTTGTATTAACACAAATTAAAGATTGATTGACTTGATCATCTAGAAGAGAAAGAGGCTTAAATAATCCTTCAGTACACATTTTAATCTGAATCCCTAGTATCCAAAAAGACTGCAGCATGTTACTAATGTCCATGGCTGGACATTCTTAGATAAGGATCTTCTCTCTTAAAGAAAGATAGCATTGTACATCTCTTTCAACCTTTACATAAAGGTGAAATTTATTAACACAGGAAATAGCCCAGAAAGGTTTGTTTGTAGCCTTACAAAACATTCATTTCCTCATTGTTGTTAGGTGCCATTGAGTCAAATCTGACCCATAGTGACCATATGTACAACAGAACGAAACACTACCCAACACTATGTCATGCACATAATCTTTTTGTGTTTTAGCCAATGTGGCCGTTCCTATGTTTCTTCTCATTTTGAGCTGTGCCACATCAGCAAAAGGAGGTTCCAGGGGCTTTACTTCATTCCCGTCATTAAGGTTGACTCTACTTTGAGGAGATAACTCTTCCCTAGTCATTTTTTAATTGCCTTCCAGCCTGTGGAGTTCATTTTCTGGCACTATTTTTGACATTGTTTCTCTACTATTCATAGGGTTTTCAATGGCTAATTGTTTCATGAGTGGGCTGCTGGGTCCTTCTCACTAGTCTGTCTTAGTCTGGAAGCTCAGTGGAAATCTGTCCCCATGAAAACTGGCCCTGCTGGTATCTGAGATACCAGAGGCATAGCTGTCAGCATTACAGCAACACACAAGCCCCCATAGCACAAGTTTATTTACTTAATCATTATAAATAAAGCCTACATTAACAGAAGCCCCCCCTTTTCTTTAGACTTATATTCTTTAGAAAATTGTGTCCTGTTCCATTAAGGTAGATCATAGATTACTTTTAGGGTGAGGATTGGCATTTAAAATCCTCATGAACGCTGTACTACATTACTGTTTCAGAAATGAACCAGTAATGGGCTTGTGGACAATAAGTAATGCTTGATTTCTCACACACTTTCAAGACTCAAATGCCAACATACAGGGAATATAGGGGATAAGATGTCCTTTTTTGTCATAGTACTGGGAGGCTGACACAGAACCTCACACATGCTAGGCAAGTGCTCTACCACTGAGCTGCACCCTCAGTCCATTTTTTATTTTCTATTTTGAGGCAGGATCTCACTAAGTTGCATAAGCTGCCTTCGGCCTCAGACTCATAGTCCTCTTGTCTCGGCCTCCCAAGTTGTTGGGATTACAGGTATTCACCATGGCACACTGTTTCTTGTTCCTTTTTTATATGTGGTATCGACTGTGTATTGACCATGCTTTGTGTATCATTTGCTAGGGAATTATGACGCTAATCATATTGTGTTTTATATAGTAGAACTGACCTATTCATAAGCACATTTTCAGGAAAATAAAGGCAACTTCCATGATAGTTAGGTCTATAAAGCTTAATTGAAACTATTTAGACCTAATTTGTCTTCCAATTGCCATAGATTATACATGTTTTCCAGGTGTATTGTTAGTGACTGGAAATGTAACTGGTAAATGGCATTCATGCCCTTAAATTGCCATAATCGACTCTACTCTTTAGCTACTCATGATTGTTTATAATTTCTCTTTGAATACTGCTTTCCTTTATTGTTGTTGTTGTTGTTATGTGCTGTCAAGTCATGTCTGACTCATGGCGACCCTCATAGGGTTTTCAATGGCTGACTGTTTCGGGATTGCCTTGGGAGTAGATTGCCAGGTCTTTCCCCCATTTTTGCGGTGCTGGGAATTGAACTTGCGACCTCAGAGACTGCAGTGCAGCACTCTACCAACTGAGCTAAATCCCAGCCACTTGCCTTTATTACAAAAATGAAATTGAATGGAAACCATGTAAGTAAGTAAATGGAGTGAGTGAAATATATCTTTCTAATATATAGTCTGTAAGTTGCTACAATGGCTTGCTCATTTAACCTTTTTCCTTTTTCTTTTTGTTCTTCAAATGAAGGTCCTTATTGTGATAGCTTTTCTTTTCTTGTGTCCTCTTCTTGATAAAGATATTACATTTACCACACAACGTTATGAAATTTTGCGTGCATGGCTGTCTAAATGCATTTGGGCATCTACTTTGTTCTTATATCCTGTTCTAGTTCATTGTTGCTGTATAAAAATATATTCTAAAACCAAGTGGTATACCGTGAGTTAAAAATAGTAAAAGCATAATTGTTACTAATAGCGGCAGTAATAGTATATTTAATGGATTTCTGGGTGAAGAACTGGCCAAGACTTTGGCTGGTGCTATAATTTGAATCTGGAATGTTCTTAAAAGACCCATTTGTTAAAGGTTTGATCCCCAGGTTAGAGCTGTTGGCAGATGGTGGAACCTTTAAGAGATGAGGCCTCCTGGGATGCCTTAGGTCATTGTGGGCATGCCCTTCAAGGGGATTATGGGACTCTAATATCTTCTTCTTTTGCTTCTTCACCATGAGGTAAATGCTTATCTCCACCATGCACTCCCTACCAGGACATGCTGTATCACCACAGGTGCAAAAGCAATAGAGCCAATCAGACATGAACTAAAACCTCCAGAATTATAAGACCAACAATACCTTTTTTCCGTGTATGTTTATTTATCTCAGGCACTTGTTGCAGTAATGGAAATCAGACTAACATAGCTGGGTAATGCAACACTGACCTACATGGCATAAGTCGGGATAACTGGTACTGGAGATATACTTTCTACATGGCTTCTTCATAAAAATACCTGCTGTCTTCATGCTTCGTGACTTCTCCTGATTTCTGTAAACAGTGGCTTCAGCTTCTCATAGCATGACAGTTATCAGAACTCTTACATGGCAACTGGTGTTCTCCAGAGTCAGGATTCCCTAGAGGCCCACACAGAAGTTGGAAGACTTTTTATGACCTAGCTTAGTACTTCTAAACATCAGTTCTCCCAACTGATAAAACAACTTATTAAGCCAGCTTCTATTCAAGAAAGGGAAAGAATAAGCTCCATTTCTTAATGAAGGTATAGTATACACATCTAGAGAGGGAAGAAATTAGTCATAGTCATCTGGCATGGCTTCATTGGAGAGAAGCTAACACATAAATCCAAACTTCTGAAGGCAACGTTTTTCATCTAATTCATCTTTGATTCTTTAGCACTTTGTAGAGAGTTTGGTACATAATTGAATTTGGTGATTGAATAAGTAACTGTAGTTCTCACTTTTAAACAGAAGATTCAATAACCCTCCCAAATAGAATTAATGAATTTATAATTGGCTGGTAAACACCTCTGCTTGGCATTTCTTGCTAGTATTTCAAATTCTGCCTAAAGTGAAGTTCATGAAAAGAGTTCTCTTCTAGGTCTCTTTAGTCTCACCATTCTTCAAATCATGATGGCTCAACAGTTAATAATCCTCAATTCCACCATCTTTAAACCCTTCTATTTTTCACCAAATTCTTCTCTTAATTCCACTCTTTTTTCACTTGTCTCCACTTTTCCATGCCCATACCCATCACAGTAGTTCAAACCCTTCCAATTCTTCTTTTATGATAGTATTCTAATTTTTTGGTTCCCAGCCCCTGACTCATATAATTTATCTTATAAATGCTGCCCATTAAAATTCTTTAATGGATCACAATGAAATACATGTCAGAATGAAACACATTAAGTTGTACATTAAAAAATTCCAATTAAAAAATTCTCTAATGGACAGATCTGATCATATCACCCCTCAACTCCCTATTATTATGAGTGAAATACTATAGTCACTCATGTCCAGTTTTTTTGTTTTGTAAAAGTATCATTTTCTTTCCAATTGGAGGTGAACACTCAAGTTCTCACCCTTGTTGGATATCAAGTTGCCCTTTTTCAGGCCCCCATAGGAATCATACTCACCATGTTTTGTAATGCCAATTTGCCTCCTTCTGTCTCTCTACCTAATATCTGTATCTATCTATCTATCTATCTATCTATCTATCTATCTATCTATCTATCATCAGTCTACCTACCTACCTAGCTGTCTATCTTCAGTGAACATTAAAGGCAGGAACTATATCATGTCTTTTTCTATCTTCAGAGCCCAATGGGGCACCTCACATATAATTATTGTTGTTAGGTGCTTTCAAGTCTGTATCCAACTCATTAGTGACCCTATGTACAACTGGTGAAACACTATTGTCAGTGCTTCTCAGCTATTCATACAGTTTTCAGCAGAAGAGTGTTTTTTGGCAGTGGGTTGTTGGGTCCTTCTTCCAAGCCTGCAGCACCTGGTGTTCCCAGGTGGTCTCTCATCCAAGTACTAACCAGGGCTGACCCTGCTTAGATTCTGAGATCTGACAGGATCAGACTCCACAGTGGTACAGCTGCAGGCTCACATATAATAGGTATCTAAAAATATGTGATGGAAAGGTAAGAAAAATTAATGGGTGCTCTATTATCACTTCTGCCTAAATAAATCATTTATAAAGAATAAGCATTAGGGAAAACTGTGAGTTATGAGATAGATGCTTTCAACCATTCCCATTTTCATCTTTTACAGACCTTTGACCCTAGCTTTTCAGGTTCCTCATTAGTATATACTAGCTATGTTTGCCTTTCTTAGGGATTCTATATACTCTGGGATGGTAGGCCCATTGATGAGATTGTAGGAGTTGCCATGAGCTACTTTAAACTGTATTTAAAATTGTGTGTGTGTATGTACGTGTGTGTTTGCACACACATGCACATGTGAAACTATGACCAAAGTGGTTAAAAGCCACTCCTCTTGTTTTATCTTTCCTCTCAATAAAATTAATGTTAGCTGTGTGTTATCATTTATGGGAATTGTAAGGACACTAATTTGCTTATGTCTGAAAATTAATGTCTATTGTTGTGTTAATATTATCATATATCACTCTTATTTTATGAGAAGGACACAATCTAAAAGTATACATCTTTATTGGTGGTAATTTCTAGTGTCTAGTAGCATGTTATATATAGGTACATTGGATGTGAATGCCCATCATATTATATGCTAATTATCACTTTTCATCTCTTTTCATCTTTGAATCTCACTTATCTCATCTAACAAAATGAAGATGAGCCAGGCTCCATGGCCTACACCTGTAATCCCAGCAATTTGGGAGGCTGAGGCAGGAGGATTGCGAGTTCAGCCTGTATAATTTAGTGAGACTTTACTTAAAAAATGAAAAATAAAAAAGAGGCTAGAAGTACCACTCAGTGGTGGAGCACTTACCTAGCATATGTGAGGCACTGGGTTTAATCTCCCGGTATTGGAAAAAAATGGATACATCATTTCCATTTTATAAGGTTTTAATGAAGAATAAGTTTGATAATGCTATAATCCACTTCTCTGAGCTATAGAACAAGTACCTATTTAGTAAAAATTGATTCTCACTCATGCTACTTGGAAGTGTGTTTGGGGCCTGCTCCACCAAATACTAGTTGTGCCCTTGGGAAAGTTATTTAACCATTCTATGTCTCAGGCCTTCATCTGCAAAATGTGAAGATTAAATAAGAAAATAGATTTAAAGATCTTAGAACAATGCCTTATAAATAGTAAACAACAAATGTTAGCTATTGATATCAGTGGTACATAAGAATGGACAGTGTGAATTTTGCCTGTATTCTATTTTATATATGTAATTTTTAAAATTTACTATGAAAATCAAAATCTCCTATATTTGTATCAGGGTCATATAAAGATTTTACCACAGTGAGAAATGACTCCAAGTAATTAAGAATGTTTCTTCTATAAGCATGTTTTTACCTTTAGCACATATAGCAAATATAATGGTTTTTTTGCCATTCTCTTCAGTACTTAAAACTGAAATCTTATAAGCTCTTATTTAAGGTTGATTTCTATTTAGTGTTATTCTTTGGGAGAATAGTTAAGAAGAAATGACAGAAAATAATGGGAAAGGAGAGGAAGAGGAAAGTCAGAGAATTTTCATGTCTTGTTTTATATGTTGTTAGGTGGTGTCAAGTAGGGTCCAACTCATAGCGACCCTATATATAACAGAATGAAACATTCTCAGACACCGTTCCATGCCCAGCACTATTGTCAGTGCGTCTCTGCTACTCTTAGGGTTTTCAATGGTGAATTGTCTTGGAAGTGGATTGCCAGGTCCTTCTCCCTTGCCTGCAGCACCTGGTATTCCCAGGTGGTCTCCAATCCAAGGACTAACCAGGCTGACCTTGCTTAGCTTCTGAGATCAGGCAGGATCAGGTGCCAGGGTGTTACAGCTGCAGATTTGTTATATATAGTCCTAACAAAGTCTTCTGAATTTTGAGTTCATTGAGTTCATTGGTGTTGCTTTTAAAATTAGTTACCTTTGTTTGCCAGGCCACTTTGCTAGATCTCAGAGAGAGCGCCACTTTGTTTTGAGGTTTCCATGATGATGGCAAGGTATCATTGTGGTGGTTGAAACTATCCTTGTTATTATCCATTTCCATTCTTCTGGGTGTTTCACAGAACAATGCTCACTGGTGCCAACAAACATACCTCCCACTGTTTTGCTACAAGGAACTGCATTACCACCGAAATGCTGAAGAATTCCTTTTTTTAAAAAATAAGATATACTGATATACTGTCTTTGTATTTAATTATGAGAATATCAAAGTAGTACTTTTTTCAAAAGCAATTCAAGTTACATTTCTTTCTGATTCCTCTTCCTCCCAGACAAGATTTTGTATGTCTGGCCTATACCACACTCTTCACACTTCTTTACTCTTTTATTAGAACCACTCTGGGCATCCTTCTGTCCCTTCAGTGCAGTCATCTCCTTAACAATTTAGGACAAAGGTAAATGCTGTTCCCTGTACCTGCAGCATTCTGTTCCTCTTTATCTAGCTAACATGTTATCTTCCCTTTTTCAACTCAAATGTCACTTTATTTGGAGGCTTTTCTTGACTCCTCTGAATGCAGAAATTTTCCCAGTTATGTGCACACCAAGTTGTTGTATTTTCCCTCATAGACCTAACCGAAATGGTAGCTCTTCTGCATTTTGTGTGAATCACCGTCTGTCTTTCTCCTCCATTAGACTCTAAATTTCAGGAAGGCAGAGCCTTTCACTGTCTTGTTCATGGTTCTATCCTGGGCAGCTACTATAAGACTTGCCCCTGAGTAGGTTTTTGATAAGTGCTAAATGAGTGAATGAGATCATAGAAGAGTTGCAATTGACTCCACTTTCCTTGGCTTTATACTCAGAGCATCTGCTGTTTTCAAAGGCACTAATATAATTTACGTTAAGGGTACTGCCTTAATGAGAAATTCTTCTGTTATCTTCTGTGCTTATGTGGAAAAGTCCCAATTTCACATTCACAGGATGTGGGCATATGTAAGCAGAAAGGAAGAATAATATAATTTATAACAGAACCAATTTTATGAAAGTATTTAAAACATTTGAAACCTTTTGCTCGTATTCAGTCCAAGCCCATTTCCCAACTAATATAATTCATTTTCTCAGTATATTAATTACATTTGCCACAACAGGAAGTGGGAGGACACTAGATATTAAAAAACAAAAAACACAGAATGCGCTTTCCTCGTTACCGAGCATGGCTGTGGAATGCTTATTAAGATATTGAAAACTCCTACCAACCATGGGTGTTAGCAGTAAACAAGTGGTTGTTGTTGTTAGGTGCCCTCAAGTAGGTATCCGACTCATAGCGACCCTATGTACAACAGGCGAAACACTATTGTCAGTGCTTGTCTGCTGTTCATAGGGTTTTCAATGGCGGATTGATTTCTTGGGAGTGGGTTGCTGGGTCCTTATCCCAAGCCTACAGCACCTGGTGTTCCCAGGCGGTTTCCCATCCAAGTACTAACCAGTCCCCACCCTGCTTAGCTTCCCAGATCTGATGGGATTGGGATGCCACATTGCTACAGCTGCAGGCAAACAAGCAGTAGGGTATAAGAAATCAAATGCAGATTTTGGAGTCAGATCTTCTACTCATTTGTTGTGTGACCTGGGAAGTTACTTAACAGCTCCGGGCCTTAGTTTCTACATTTATAAGATGGGTTTATTAATATTAGTCCTGCCTTTTCATTGTGAAAAGTACAAGAGACATGAAAATTTAAAGAGCCTGGCATTTTATATGATGTTGTTGTTGTTAGGTGGTGTGGAGTCCAACTCATAGAGACCCTATGTACAGCAGATCAAAATACTTCTCCAAGATTTTAGCTGTTATTGTTACAAATGAATAAAGTGAGAGGAAAAGAAAAACATAGGACAGACATGAAACAAAAGGAAAAGTGAAAAAAAAGAGGTATGTTTAGTTAGTAGCAGGGCTGTCTTGAATTGAGTAAACACTTACTGAAGTGAGAAGAGGCACAGCAGATTAAACTTGAACACCAACTTAAACTTTAGTAAATTTATAAGAATATAGTGTTGCCAGAAGCCATGGCACACACCTGTAATCTCAGTGACTTGGGAGACTGAGGCCAGATGATAATGAGTTTGAGGCCAGCAGCAGCCTGCATAACTTAGCAAGACTCTGTCTCAAAATATAAAGGGACTGCCTGTGCAGCTCAGTGATAGAGCACTTACCTAGCATGAGTGAGGTCCTGGGTTCAACTCCCAACTCCTAGTACCAAAACAAATTTTTAAAAAAGAAAAAGAAAAGAAAAGAAAAAAACCTCAAAATTCGTATGTTGAAGCCTTTGACCCCAGGTCATCAAAATATGACTATATTGGAGACAGCTCTTTAAAAGATGTGATTAAGTTAAAATGGGGCCTTTTGAGTGGACCCTAATTCAATCTAACTGGTGTCTTTATAAGAAGAGGAGATTGGAACACAAATAACATAGACGGAGGGTTGACTATGTGACACAGGAAGAAAGTGGCCACTTATACCAAGAAGAGAAGCCTTAGAATGAAGCCAATCCTGTTGACACCTTGATCTTGAACTTCTAGTCTCCAAACTTATGGGGAAATAAACTTCCATTGTTCAAGCCCCTTGTCTGTGATATTTATTATGGCAAACTAATACAAGGGTAAAGGTTGCTTGTTGCTTTAAAAGGAAGCCATAAGAGATAATGTGTGAAAATTCCTACTACTGTGCTTAAGTCCATAAGAAATGCTCCCAGCATATCAATTGAATCTGTTGGCAAACAGAAAAGCTCAATAGGTTGGGCATCAGAGGAGGCAATGTAGACCCTGTTGTGTTGCTAACTAGCCTTAGGGCCTTTATTTCTCTGGGTCACAGAACTTTCACCTATTCAGAGAGTTCAGAGTAAATGAATTTTACATTCCATGGACGTGAAGAATTTATTTGTTGGAAAGCCTGATGTTCTACATGTGTTATCAGCACAGATGGGACTTGAATTCTGATCTTCAGATTCCCAGAGAAGTGTTGTATATGGAAAATATTTTTAAGATTTAAAGGATCAGAGGGAGACACTTTTAAAAAATTGTTTTGCATTGAAAATGTTCAGTAGCAGAAATTTGCCATGTTTTTACCATGGAACTCCTCTGATTTCAATAAATACGTGTTTAAAGGTGTTTAAATATTTGTTGACTTTTCTGCATTAAAGATTGCCTTAAAAATTGCCTTAAAGAGTGCTAATTTAAATGAAATCAACATGTAAAAGAACAAGCCACAAGCTAGAGTGCTTTCTGATTAAAAAATTTATCTTCTGTAATTACATAGCCAAAAGAAAGAAAGAAAAAAAAAAAGCCACTGCTCTGGCCTACTTCTGGTTTGGTCAGAAGCAAAATTTATATTTTGAATTGATGTTTTCTTGGTGATAAGGCCTGAAGGTCCAATCCATGTGCTGCTGTAAGATAAATTGGTGGCTGTGTGAGTTTATCTAAGGAAAGGTAATATTTACTTCAATTCTTCAATTTCATCATATAAAATCGTTTAGGGCCATACAGTAATGGCAAAGGTTTTATTGAATATAATTTAGACAGGAATATTTTTAACCTCAGCTTTTGAAAATAACAAAAGATAAATGCTACACATATGTACTAAAATTTACCAACTTGATTGTAAACTAGAAATCTTATGTGCTTTATAAGTTTAACTCTGTATTATATGAGTTTGATTAAATCTGAACTTGGTTTCTTTTCAATGGCTCAAACCACTGCACTTCTTTCTTTGACTATATTTCATTTTTTTTTATTAGAAATTTTTAATGTACATCATAATGTGATTCATTTTGACATGCTTTTCGTTGTGACCATTTTCATATATGCAATTTGATAAGCATTATTCATATAGGTTACCCCTTACCCTCCTCTATGTTTCCCCCCTCCCCCCTTCCTATCTAAGTTTCCCATCCAAGTCTTCTCTAT
>VMDO01036903.1:0-14766 GCA_007922755.1 Pedetes capensis
AAAACAATCAGCCACTGAAAACCCTATGAGGGTTGCTATGAGTTGGACACAACTCAATGGCAGCTAACAATAACAGCATTCTATTTCAGCTCCATACCATTACTCTCTTCATACCATTTTAAAAGCTCCTGATCAAGATTTATCACTGCTGTCTCTCCAAAGAACCAATGCAAGTGACTCAAATTCTATTAAATTTGCAGAATGTTACTGTTGTATCTATCTATTTCCTTTTCTGTGTCCTTACCAAACATAATTTGCTAATCTCTTTGCTCTCCAATGATGAGGTATGTTCTTTTACCACTTTCATTATCCAATGGAAAAGTTGTAGCAATATTGTTGCTGTTGTTGTTTTCAGGTGTCCTCAAGTTGCTGTTCAAGTCATAGTGACCCTACAAACAACAGGTGAAACACTGCTCTCATTGCTTCTTCTCTATTATTCATAGGGTTTTCAAGGGCTGGTTTTTGGGGGAATGAGTTGACAGACCCTTCTCCCAGCCTACAGAAGCTGGAGTTCCCAGGCCGACTCCCATCTAAGAACTAACCAGACTTGACCCTGCTTAGCTTCTGAGATCTTTGGGGATTGAACGCCACAGTGGTATGGCTGCAGGCTTGAGACAATGTAGTATATTATAAATTATGTACAGCTAGATTCCACATGGAGACAACAGCCCACTACCACAATTTATATTCACTTCCTGTAAATACACACTATCTACAGCAATACACCCTGGCATCTGATCCCATCTGATTTCAGAAACTAAGCTGAATTGGGACTGGTTAATCCTTGGATAGGAGACCACCTGGGAATACCACATGCTGTAATCTTGGGAAAAGGACCTGGCAGCCCATGCCTGAAAAAATCAGCCACCAAAACCCCTGTGAATAGCAGAACACTAAAAACATGCTGAACATGGTGCAGTGTTTGGCATTGTTTCATTGTGTTGCATATAGAAGTTGCTATGAGTCAAGCCTGACTTGATGGCACCTAACAACAAAAACAACGTATACATACTATATGCAATATATATACTACATATATGTACATAGTCTAAACAAAGAGTATACTGAAAGTTTTCTTCTTGTTGAAACTAACTGATTTTAGCATCTTTGTGTGTGTGTGTGTGCTGCCATGCTGAATTCTTAAAGCTATTAACCAAGAAAGATTGGCACACATTTTACATCCTTACCACTAAAACCAAAAGGAAAAGATTAGTAAGGACCCCAAAGTTCTACTCTAGCATCAAGAATAGTGGAAGACAGACATCTATTACCAGTTATAGAAGTTCAGGGTTTGAGTCAATTATCTTGCTTGAAACAATTGAAAATAACTGACAAAATATTTTTAAATTCTTTAAGAATGTTTGATAAATTCAAAAGATAGGAAATTATTTGGTGAAAATGTAAAAAACAGTGGAAGCCCAGAGAAATGATAAGAGAAACATCTGAATAATTTTGTTTTTACATTGAGCATATCTGTTGATCAAGCTATCTTAAGCTTGATATGACATCTATCTGAGAATAGGAGATGGAATAAAGACCTTGAAACTTTCTAAAAGGATAAATAAAGCAGAAGACCTACTGCATATTAAAATTGGAGCTTAAGTATTATATTATCAAGATAAGGACAAAAGAGAAGTAAACCTGATCTCTGACACTCAAACATGAGCTTGTATTGCCATTGAAAAGAGAAGTGCAGGAGTCACTAAAAAGGATTCTGTGATACTGTGAGCGATCCTTGGCTCATTCATATATTAGTTTTATGGATTTTCATAACCAGGGAGATGCAACATATGTACCAACGATAATTGTACATGAATGTCCATATCAGTATTATTTATAACAATCAAAATTGTTTCCACAAATAAACTCATAAATAAATAAATAAATAAATAGGCTGTAACCTACATGAGAGCATTATTTGTCCAGGAAATAAATGAAGCACTGAGACATGCTATAACTCAGATGATCCCTTAAAATATTATGCTATGGAAAGAAGACTTTTTAGAAGACCATATACTATATCAGTGATTTCATAGGAAATGTCTAGACTAGGAAAATAGGTAAAGTAAGCTACTGTTTGCCAGAGGCTGAAAGAGATAAGATGGTGGAGTGAATGGTAATAAATGTAAGATTTCAGCTTAGGATCTAAATGCATTATACAAAAGTGTAAAACTCTTAAAAGACAACATGGAAGAAAATTTAGATGGTGTTGTGTTAAGTGTGACAATGACTTTTTAGGTACAATACAGAAAGTGTGATCCATGAAAGAAATTTCTGGACTTCATTGAGACTAACAACGTATTATGCACAAGATAATGTTAAGAGAATAAGAAGACATGACAAAGTCAAGTCAGAGAAAATATTTGCTCAATACATACCTGATAAAGGAACATTATCAATTATATGGACTGTTTAAAAGTAACCCAAAACAAGGTACATCTCAGAAGAGGGTTTGGGTGAAAATAGTTGTCTAGGAAGTAACCTAGGGAAACCATAGGGAAGGGAGCATGTACCTTGGAGGTTGGTATTGGGGCTTTAACGCCTCTGCCTTACTCATCTTGTATGTAAAATGGAGAGCAAGCATCTAGAAGATCCTTTCAAAGATGCAAAGCCTTCAGATGATTTCATGGATATTTTGAGTTCTAGGATATATGGCCATGAATTATTTTTCATTTAATTATCATTTTTAATAAAAAATATCTTGAATATTCTAGGCCATTGTTATACCCACATTCATCTTACAAACATCCTACCATTTTACCTAAATAACATGCTGTAATTTTCATAATTGTGTTCTATCTGTAGTTCAGTTTGGAGGAATTTGATGCTATATTGGAAAAGTCTGTGTTCTGCCAAAATTCATATGCTGAAAATACCATCTATAGGAGATGATAATGTAAGTTTTGGTGCTGAGATTTGTAGGGAAAATTGGGAGGAAATTGGCAAAAACCCCCAAACTGGGAAAACGGGTTTTGAATATCTGATTTGTAAATTAGAAATCTAGGGAAAATGAAAGTAACTTGGTTTCACGTTTATACAAAACCCTTCATAAATCCCCAGAACCTGATTGGACAATTGGACTCAAAGCTGATTGGCTCAGGCCATTCCATGGGCAAGCTATGTAAAGAGCTGCTTGCAGCAGCCACATCTTTTTCACCCTTCCTCTCCCGCGGACCATTGGCAAGGAAACAGCTAGACCCTTTTGGCTGGGATCTTCAACCACCAACAACGAAAGACCCCGTTCCCACCTGGACCACCAATGAGGAAACAGCATTCCTGCCTGGATCTTCGGTGAGGAAAGAACGCTCTCCTGCCATGACCAGCAACAAAGAAAGAACCTGCTCTCCCTCTGATCACCAACGAAGCAAGAACTATCTCCTCAGTGACCACCAAGACCACCAACACAGGTGGTTGCCCCTGGAAGGCAAAAGCGCCTGAGGCTTTTCCTTTCTCCCATCTCTGCTGGTGTCCCGAGAGCCACAGGAGTCCACGCCCCTTACCCGAGGGTCCTGAGTGAATTGTGTTTAGTATCTGTGTGCGTAGTGGCTCCACCTGTCAGAACATCCGGCTGAACCAGGAGGCGAGAACCATAGGGATGACTACATCAGGAGACAGAGCCCTTATAAGTGTTATTCTTTTTTTTATCCTGGTGAAGTAGGCCCAAGTGAGCTTTCCCTTCACTTCCACCATGTGAAGACAAAAGGAGAAATCACCATCTGTGAAAAATAAGCCCTCTGAGACAGCAAATTAACAAGTACAGTCCCAACCTCCAGATCTGTGAGAAAGGAATATGTGTGGTTCATAAGCCAGCCCATTATGGTATTTCTCTTATAGCATCCCTAAGTCCACTAGGTATTAATAAAACCTAATATAGCCACTCTAAGTCTATTAGGTATTATATTGTAAGGCATGTGGTATTTTAGCACTATTGACTACAAAGTTATTGAAGTTAAGAAAATAATTCCTCTAATTCAACAACCTAGAATATGAAAGCAATCAAATAATATTTGTAATATCTACAATGAGCTAAATCAATTCAGCATATTTAAGATAAAAAGCCATAAAGAATTTAAAATAGCATTATCTCCTAACTAATATCTATAGCTCAGAACTGTTGGTCAGTTTGCCATACTGTGAGGGCTTGCCTGTTGCTGTAATACTGAAAGCTATGCCACCAGTATTTCAGATACCAGCAGGGTCACCCATGGTGGACAGGTTTTAGATTAGTTTACAGACTAAGACATAGTAGGACACAGGACCTGGAAGCCCACCCCTACAACAATTAGCCATTGAAAATCCTATAAATGATGACACATCTCCCTTTGGTTAAATTCCCAATAGTGTTATATCTGGATCATATGGTAGATCTATTTTTAGCTTTTTAAGATACCTCCATATTGATTTCCAAAGTGGTTGGACTAATTTAAAGCTCCACCAGCACTGTGAGAGGGTTCCCTTTTCTCCAAAACCTCACCAGCATTTGTTATTATTTCTTTTCTTGATCTTGGCCATTCTACTGGACTAAGGTGGAATCTCAGAGTTGCTCACATTTGCATTTCCCTATTGGCTAGGGATATTGAGCATTTTTTCATGGGTTTCATGGTTTTATAGGCCTCTTCATTTGAAAACTATCGGTTTAGTTTATTTGCCCATTTGTGTATTGGGTTATTTCTTTTCTTGGGTATTTTTTGCTTGAGTTCTTTATAAATTCTGGAAATTAGTCCTCTGTTTGATGTATAGGATGGGAAGATTTTTTTCCATTCAGTGGGGATTTCCTTGACTCTGTTAATTGTTTCCTTTGCTCTACAGAAGCTTTGTAATTTAATGTAATCCCATTTATCTATTGTTGTGG
The DNA here is from genome assembly GCA_007922755.1 of Pedetes capensis. Taxonomy (NCBI): domain Eukaryota; kingdom Metazoa; phylum Chordata; class Mammalia; order Rodentia; family Pedetidae; genus Pedetes; species Pedetes capensis. The sequence goes on from VMDO01036903.1 coordinate 4,853, forward strand.
CAATTTCTTCAGCAATTGGGGTCCTATTAAGGACATACTTTCTTATGCCTATATGTTGGGGCATATTCCCTATCCTATCTTCTACTAATTTTAAAGTTTCTGATTTTATGTTGAGGTCTTTATCCATTTTGAGCTAACTCTCATGCATATTGAGAGATGTGGGTCAGTTCTCATTTTTCTGCAAGTGGATATCCATTTTTCCCAGCACCCTTTATTGAAAAGGCTATCCTTTTTCCTATTTACTTGTTTTGCTCCTTTGTATAAAATTAGGTGGCTTTAGGTGCGTTAAGGTATTTGTGGATCTACTATTCTGTTTCACTGGTCGTCAGTCCTATTTTTGTTCCAGTACCAAGCTCTTTTTGCCACCACTGCCCTGTAGTATAGACTAAAGTCAGTTTTGCAGTTTAAGACCATTTTGGCTATATGTTGTCTTTTGTGATTCTATATGAACTTTTGGATTTTTTTCTATTTCTGTAAAGTCTGTCAATGGAATTTTAATGAAGATTTCATTAAATCTATAGATTGCTTTTGGTAGGATAGCCATTTTTACTATATTGATTCTCCCTATCCAGGAGCAGGGAAGGTCCTTCCATTTTTTAGTATCCTCTGTGATCACCAGGTTCAATGCAACACTTTTCACAATAGCAAGGATATGGAATCAACCAAAGTGCCCATCAACAAAAGAATGAATAAAAAAACTATGGTACATATACACAATGGTATACTGCTCAGCAATTAAAAATAAATGAAATAATGCCATTTTCAGCAAAGTGGATGGAATTGGAGAAAATTATTTTAAGTGAACAAACACAAGCCCACAAAGAGAAATACCACACATTTTCTCTCATATGTGGGAGCTGAATCAAAAATTAAAAGAAGGAAAAAATCCTATGTGGAGGTCAGAACATAATAAAAAGCTAAAGTCAACTTGGAGAAGGACAATTTGGGGAGTGCAAAAGAAGGAGAGAGGGATCTAGCAAAAGGAGGAAATCCTGGGAGAGAAGGGGGAGAGAGGAGGAACATGGAGGAGTGAGCATGGGGGAGGGAGCAACCTCAGGGTGAACAGTCCAACTTTAATAGTTCTGGAAATAATTATAATAATACCAATAATACCAAAGAGTGGTAATAATGTGGATGGACTAGAAAATTCAGGTCATAGTACTGACAAGATAAAAAGATAGTTCACTACAGAAAAGTTTTGATCTTAAACATAATTGGCATCCAAGGGTATATAGAAAAATTTACCGCAAAAAGACATACAAACGGAAGAGAGGTCTTTGGTGGGGTGTTGGGACAGAGGGAGGAGGTGCACAAGAGGGTAAGGAGGAACTTATCTTTGCTATATACAACAAAATGTATATATGGAAATGTCACAATGAAATGCATGTCAAAATGAAATACATTAAGTTGTACATTAAAAATTTCTAATAAAAAATTAAAAAGAAAAACCTATGAGCAGCAGAGAAACACTGTCAGATATAGTGTTGGGAAATGAGATCCTCCAGGCTGGAAGGCATTTAAAAGACAACTGAGGAAAAGTTGCCTCCTCAAAGTAGAGTATACCTTAATGATGGGAATGGACTTTAGTCCCTGTAGCCCTGGGGACCTCCATTTGCTGATCTGGCATGACTCAAAATGAGGAAGAATAACTATAAATATCCATTAATAATTGGAACATAGTATAAATGTACATAGTATGAATCTAGGAAAATAAGTAATCATCAAAAGGGAAATGGAGCACATAAACATTGACATTCTAGGCATCAGTGAGTTAAAATGGACTGGCATGAGCCATTTTGAATCAGATAATTATATGGTCTACCATGCTGGGAATGAAAGATTAAAGAGAAATGGAGTTGTATTCATCACCAAAAAAGACATCTCAGGATCTGTCCTGAAGTACAATGCTGTTGGTGACAATAATATCCATATGCCTACAAGGAAGGAATAATATCTATATGCCTACAAGGAAAGCCAGTTACTATTACTCAAATTTATGCCCCCACCACTAAAGCCACTAATAAGATAGGGAAGATTTTTAACAGCTTCTGCAATCTGAAATAGATCAAACATGTATTAGGATGTTCTGAAAAATGATGATGACTGGAATGCAGAAGTTGGAAACAAAGAAGAAGTCTCAATAGTTGGAAAGATAGGTGGCATACTTGTATAATATATCCCCCATATTACTCATATAAGGGTTTTTAGATCCATAACTTTTTACAGTTCCTATCTTTATGCAAGTTCCTCTCTTCCAGCTCCCTCAGCATATGGAGCTGCTTCTGAACTTCCATCTACAATGAGATGCTGGTTAGATCATTATTCCTTTCTATGTGCCTTTTGGCTTTAATTCTCCTTCATAGCTCTGATTTGGTGTTAACCTTGTTTGTTTGGACTAGAAGTTGTCATTTGTTTTTATAGAAATTAGTTAAGTATTTTTTGTATGTGTAATGTTTTCCTAGCAGTGACATTTTTTCCAACAATTCTGTATGGTTGTAAGGAGATAATGTCCTTTCCATTTTAGTTCAGTGGTTCACACTAACAAGAACTCATCTTTGTTCTCTGTCTTTGTTGTGATCCCAGGCTCCAACAGAAAGGCCTTCTTTTGTTGTAGTTGTATTGCAGATCACATATTAGCCTGGAATGTTGTGTCTGGCTGCCCAGCTGCCTTGATTGTGCAATGTAAGCCCCTTTCCTGATAGCTCCAGGATTTCTCTTTTCTCTTAATCCTATAGAGAGCCCTCTTGCCTCTGTGGCTAAAGATGTTTGGGTGAAATGGTCGAGGATATTCACTGTACCTAAAAGTGTCAGGACCAAGAAAAGGAGGTGCCTATTGCGAAGAAGTTCAAAAACAATGTCAATGTCATATACCTTTTACCACACAAAGAGAGAAACTCACAGAGGACCTCTGAATTTTGTTCCTTGACCTCCTTTTAAATGCTGCATTTACTAACCTTCAGTCCTTTACAGTATAATCCACCCTGTTGTCACCACTTTAGATGGGTAATTGTGTATCATTACATTTTTAAAGAGACCAGTCAAAAGATACTAGTAGCCTTTCATGATATAATTTGATGACCATATTCCTAAATTCCATCTCTCTACCATAGGAAGCTAGAATGGATCAAACTCTCTGATAAGGAAAGATAACCAATATAACTATGACCCCGCATGTGTTTATGTGTATGTGTGTGTGTATGTGAATGAATTTATTTGTGCATAAGTTAATTATACATGTACATATGTAGTTAATGAATATACAAATACAATTGAGAGAGCTTTTGAAATATATTCCCATTATCTCTTGGAATTTGATATCTCTTTGTCATTTGCTTTCAGTGCAGAAATATTCTAAATAATTGTAAATGTGTATTCTTGCCATAAAAGACAATTTTATACAATTGTTCCATCGATCAAAAACATTTACAAATTTTACTTTACAGTTAAATATGCACAACAAATGTCAGTAAGGATAAAACTTAACAGTGAATTTGATTTATTAAAAATAATACTAGACCACACTTATTGATTTTTAATATGAAATTGTACTATTCTAAGTCCTTACATATATTAATTTTTAAAACTGTGAAACATTTAACAGTATCTTCACAAATACACAAAATGAGGTAAAGATGCTAAATAACTTGTTTGAAGTCTCATAGTTAAGGTAAAATAGACACATACACAAATACACACACACATACAAACCCAAAAATAGCTTTATAAACCCTAAAATTGTGTTCAATGTCTCACAGTAGTTATCAAGCCCTGCACTTCTACAATAATAGGATAATTAATGAATTCAATATTAATATTTTGAATATTAGAATATTATCTAACAATTAAAAATAAATATTGACAATTAGAGGTAGAGATGTATTCTTTAAAAAAATCTATGAAAGCCAGATAATAACTCAAAAATACCTAGCAACCTAGGGCCACATAGGCAGGAAAAAATACCTTTATATATAGTTACAATTCCTGATGAAGTTATTGTCATTGTAAAAATAAAACTAAATTTATAAAGGTTACCTAGAGTTAAGAAAATAGTCTAAATTAAATTCACAATATCGTTTTTTATGAAAGAAGAAACAGGGTTTATATTTTCAAACCATTCTTAACAGAATCCTTACCCCAACTTTCTATGGTGGTTATAGGGGAAACCCTTAGTCATTGTGTCAATCTTCTAAAGGCATTTTTAATAAACTACACAGTTTTGATAGCTTGTGATCACAAGGATTTACACAGAGATTTTCTAGAGGAGATACATCCAAAAAGTCCAGTTGTTGGCAAAGTTGTGTTCTTTTCAGAGTCTAGGAGAGATATTTTGTTATTGCATCGTCCAGCTTCTGGTGGCTGCAAGTGTTTCTTCTAGGTGTTCCAGTCTAATCTTGGCCTCTCTCTTCACATGGCCTTCCCTCCATGTCTTTTTCTGTTTCCAAATAATATTTTTCAATGGTTTGAAACCAATAAAGACAATGCATGTTAGTCTTACATCATAACTATTAATGCCTTTAAGGATGACGGAATTTAATTTTCTGTCATAATAGTAACTTTGCTTTTTCAAAATTTGACAGAGGGAAAAATCAATGGAATTTCTAATGCATAACTCTCAGACACAAATCATTAAATATAGAATAAAATGCCTATATTTGAGGCCATTAATAAATGATACAAGACAACACAACTTTTTAGTGATGACACACATCTATAGATTTGACTAGCATAATAATAATAACACAAATTTGATTCTAATACTATGATTCAAATTTTAAATAATGTTAAAATACATATTAGCACATTCTTTTAGAAATAAAAGGCTAAAATAAGCATTCTAATTACTTTAGTAAATGTTATTGGTAATCTTTTTTTCATAAAATTTTGATTGTTGCTTTCATCATAACAGAGTCAAAAAAATGTTAAATAAAGAGTGCATTGATGGAGATCCAGGAAAAGACAGGACAAAAGAAGTTTAATTCCAAATATGTATAAAACCTTTTCAGGAAAAAAACTATGATTCCTGAATGAATAATTTGCCATGAGGTTTTGGCTTATAAATATTTTCTACATTGTAGCATTTTTGCTATATTTAAAATGTTTTTTTTCCTTAATATGTTAATACACACCAAAACATATATGCGATGCACAGCATGTGCTTCACAAATTCCTGTTAAGTAAATTTTATTTTTTATCTAACCACTATTCTATTTTCTGCTGAATTTCTATATTTTCTTAACTATTATTATTCTTCTCAACTATCTTCTTTTACTCTGTTTTTTGTTTGTTTGTTTGTTTGTTTTTTGTGGTACTGGGGGTTGTACTCAGGGTCTCCTGCTTGCATGCTCTGCGAGTGCTGGACCACTGAGCTGCACCCTCAGCCCATTTTTTTACTTTTTCAGACAGGGTCTCACTAAATTATGCAGACTGCCTCTAGTCTGGAACCTGCAATCTGCCTGCCTCCACCTCCCAAGCTGCTGGGATTACAGGCATTCGCCACCACACCCAGCTTTTACTCTATTTTAAACAATATTTTTCAAAATGTTGTTTGGTGCCATCTAGTCAGATCTGACTCATAGTGACTGTATGTACAGCAGAACTATACACTTCCCAATTCTGTGCCAGGCACATGACCTTATTTTTATTTAAGCCCATTGTTGCAGACACTGTATCAATCCATCTGGTGGAGGGTATTCCATTTTTTTTATTAGAAAATTTTAATGTACATCATAATAATGTGATTCATTTTGACATGCTTTTCATTGTGACAATTTCATATATGCAATTTCATAAACATTATTCATATAGGTTACCCCGTACCCTCCTCTATGTTTCCCCACCTCCCCCCTTCCCATCTAAGTTTCCCATCCAAGTCTTCTCTATCTTTCACTATGTAGTATTTTTCTATATGTCCTTGGGTTCCATTTCTGTTTAAGATAGAAACTTTTCCTGTAGTGGTCTTTGTTTTTATCTTCTTAGAACAATTACATGCGATTTCTAGTCCATTTATATTGACCTCATTCTTATCTTCCTTCCCCCCCCCTTTATTATGATCTGACCTTTGAGTAGGATTTTTCTTCTTGTAATTTTGAGTCAGCTCCCTCATATGAGTGAGAACATGTGGTGTTTCTCTTTCTGAGCTTGTGTTTGTTCACTTAAAATTATTTTCTCTAATTCCATCCGTTTTGCTGTGAATGAACCTATTTCATTTTTCTTGATTGCTGAATACTATTCCATTGTGTATATATACCATAGTTTTTTTATCCATTCTTCTGTTGAAGGGCACTTTGGTTGATTCCACATCCTTGCTTTTGTGAAAAGCGCTGCATTGAACATGGAGATGCAGGTGTCTCTGTGGTATGACGACCCATCTCCCTTTGGGTAAATTCCCAATAGTGTTATAGCTGGGTCATATGGTAGATCTATTTTTAGTTTTTTGAGGTACCTCCATATTGATATCCATAGTGGTTGCGCCAATTTACAGCTCCACCAACAATGTAAAAGTGTTCCCTTTTCCCCACAACCTCACCAGCATTTGTTGTTGTTTGTTTTATTGCTCTTGGCCATTCTTACTGGTGTAAGGTGAAATCTCAGCATTGTTTTGATTTGCATTTCCCTAATGGCTAGGGATGTTGAGCACTTTTTCATGTGTTTCATGGCTTTATGGACCTCTTCATTTGAGAACTGTCTACTCAGTTCTTTTGCCCATTTGTGTATTGGGTTGTTTGGTTTTCAGGGCTTTTTTTTTTCTTGAGTTCCTTATAAATTCTAGTAATTAGACGTTTGTCAGATGTATAAAATGCGAAGATTTTTTCCCATATTTTTTCATTGCCCTGACACTCTCCCAAACATGATGTCCTTCTCCAGTAATCCGTCTCTCCTGACTACATATTCAAAATATGTAAGAAGCAGTCTAGCCTTCCTTGCTTCCAAGGAGCACTCTGGTTGCACTTCCTCTAGGACAGATCTGTTGATTCTTTTGGCAGTCCATGGTGTATTCAATAGTCATCTCCAGCACCATAATTCAAAAGCAGCAATTCTTCTCCTGTCTCCCTCGTTCAATGTCCAGCTTTCATAATCATATGATGAGACTGAAAATACTATGGCATAAGTCAGTTTGGATAGTATTTGTTATAATTTGCAACTAAATGTCTCCCTGTGGTCATATGTTTGAACATTTGTTTCCCTGGTAGGTGCTATTTATAGAGGATTTGGAACTTTTGGAGGTGGTATTCTAGCCTAGGTGAAGTGAGTCACTAAAGGCAGCAGGCCTTTAGAGGTTTTCCTCAAACTCATGGTCCCAGTCATTCTTTCTCTCTGATCTCTGCTTCCTGATCACCAAAATGTAAAGAGATCACCTGACCCCTGTCCCCAGCCTGCTCTGCCTCCATGCCTACCCCCATTCTATGGACTACAATCTTCTAACTGTGAGTTCCCAATACAACTCTGCCCCCATAAGTTTGTTTCATGTCCTTTCTTTGTCACAGCGAAACACAAGCTGACACATACAAAGCAAAAATGACTCAATTTGGATAATGTTAAACTATATTGCTTCTCAATGTATGATAATCAGGCTTCAGCCTTGAAATTAACATGGAACTTCATAGAAATAGAGAAGTTAAGCTCTTCCTCCAGATTTCTAAATTAAATTCTGCATTTTATCAAGATTCCTGGGTAATTATTTTGTACATTGTGTTTGATGAGTACTGTTCTGATATACTGCTATTTTTGGAATGCTTTTGGTGGGGATACAGTTTTCCATGGAATGACCACCTAACTTGTAACAAAATTTTCAAAATCATGGACATCATTTGTTGAGGTAATTGAACACATAGACTCTTATCATTAAAGGACCTATTTTTTAAGCTTTCTCATCATGCTTAATCCAGAAGATTGTATCAAACTAAAACTAAACATGCACTAACTCAGCTACTACCCAGTGAAGAGGGAAGGTGTCTCTTACCAAGTAGGCACTAGTTAGTCAATAAAAACACAAGTGTCCATTTGAACTTGAATTTCAGATGAAGATATACATTATAATCATATCCCAAACACTGCACAACACTTTCTTTTTTTTTTTTTCTGGTACTGGGGGTTGAACCCAAGGCCTCACACTTGCATGCTCTTCAAGACACATCGCTTTCTTATAACATAAAAAATTATGTGGGTTTTTAAAACTTTAAGTAAATTTCTGTATATTTTCTTATAATCCTTTACTTGCATTCTTTGCTTAGGTCCTCCTAATTTCTCAAGTAATAATTTTGGACCTTCTTTTACTTGACTTTGGGTAGAAAAATCCACATGAGGGGGAGAACAAGAGTATTTTATACTATATCTACAATTTCTCAAACCCAACCACCCTTTTAATTTTAACATTCCATTTACAGTGGAAATGCCTTTGGATCCAGCTAATAATAAGATTATTTATATTAGGATTCAATAATCCAGTAGAAGAATGTCTGATTTTAACTATTGGTGGCTTCTTTGAAATGAGAGTCTGTGAGGACATTTTTTCTCAGTGTTGCACTTTAATTTTAACTAGCAGACAACATGCATACACACATTCCACTGTATATATTATACATAAAATATCTCCACACCCTAAAGTAGTTATTATTTTAGAAGATACTGTCAGTTTCTAATTCAAACAGACAATAATTTATTCAACTCTTCTCTGAAACATTTCTCAAACTCATAATACTCAGAAAGAAACTAAATAAATATTATTCTTTTTCTTTTGATTTACAGAGCATCTCCAAGTTTTACTAAAACTTTCTCTTTAATTTTTCACAGAACTGTCACTGTTCTCGATTGCTTCAGCCATAAACCAGAGCTCTTGTCCAGCCAAACTCAGTCTGAATCTAAATGTCTTGAAGTGTTTCCTTTCTAATCTCACCAGCACTAGCTTCAGCCACTCTAATCTATCACATGCAACAGCACCAAGAACCATCTCCTGAAAGTGTCATTTTGATAATGTCACTCTTTTTCTCAGACCCTCAAAATGGATCAGCCAGACATTGAGGCAAAGAGGCATAACTTTCACTTATGATAGGCTCTGGAAATTGTGTCTGCTGTAGTAAAATGCCTTGTTGGTGTGCAATTCAGAAGGATCATTGATAATTGTTGATTGGCAAGAACCACTAGTCAGGCAGAAGGTTCCTTTGTTGAGAATACATACGCAGCTTCATAAAGCAGGGCAAAAAGTTATGACAGGTGCCTTCACAAGGAAAGACTGAATTAATCCTTCTAAATTGTTAGTAAAGAAAAAACTGCAAGGTACTGTCACAATGCAAGCATTTGTTGTTCCGATATTCTCTCAAAGAATAAGGATGATTCTGTCTCTAAATAAAATTTTTTTTCATGTACCTGAAAGATAATCTATCATCAGTGACTATTGAAGTCTGCTGTCTTCACTCTTAATGAGAAGAATTAAAGAGACTATTAGACCAACTGCAATTTGATATGGGCAGTTATGATATTTGATGGTTATTTATCCATAAAAATGTTGCCTGGGTGAGAAAAACTACTTGTTTTATTCTGGTTGCTCCTTGCTATAATTAAAGTGCCAGGAAATTCACACAAAAAATGTGTAGAAACAGTTCACCTATTCAAACCCTGCTGGACTGAGATGTTCTATATAAGTTGTTTTCCAGGCAACAGAATAGATGAGGTTAAGTCTCAATATTTTTTCAGTGTTAAGTGTCTTAAATATGATAGTAGCTCTAAATTTGCTCTGTTGCTTTACTACATTTAATGTACTATACATAGTTTTAATGTTTTCATTTTCATGATGAGCTTGTAACTATAAACTTTAATTGTTATAACACAGAGAAATGTATAAATCACTCTAGAGACTATATAATAATTTGTAAAGCATCAATCTTTTCACTTAAAATTGCAGTATAGCTGATATTTGC